>CAAKHD010012389.1:0-27251 GCA_901007705.1 Fistularia tabacaria
AAGAACTCTGGTGTTGTATGAGGAAGTCTGGAGTATCAGAGAAGTATGTTAGACTGGTCAAGGACATGTATGCTGGTTGTGAGACAGTGGTGAAGTGTGCTATCGGTGAAACAGAGAAGTTCAGGGTGGAGGTGGTCCTTCCTCAGGGATCAGCTCTGAGCCCCTTCCTGTTTGCAGTGGTAATGTACAGGCTGACTCATGAGGTTAGACATGAATCTCCATGGACCATGATATTTGCAGATGACATTGTGATCTGCAGTGAGTGCAGGGAACAGGTTGAGGAAAATCTGGAGAGCTGTAGGTATGCTCTAGAAAGGAGAGGAATGAAGGTTAGTCGCAGCAAGACAGAATATATGTGTGTGAATGAGAGGAACCCATGTGAAACGGTGAGGCTGCAGGGAGTGGAGATCAAGAAGTTGGAGGATTTCAGGTACTTAGGGTCAACAGTCCAGAGCAACGGTGAATGTGGAAAAGAGGTTAAGAAAAGGCTTCAAGCAGGTTGGAATGGGTGGAGAAAAGTTTCAGAGGTTCTTTGTGATAGAAGAATTTCATCTAGAATGAATGGAAAGGTTTACAAAATGGTGGTGAGACCAGAGATGCTGTATGGTTTGGAGACAGTGGCACTGAACAAAAGACAGGACGCAGCAGAGATGAAGATGTTGAGGTTCTCTTTGGGAGTGCCGAGGATGGATAGGATCAGGAATTAGTCCATCAGGGGTACGGCACATCTTAGATGTTTTGGAGAGAAGGTCAGAGAAGCCAGACTGAGATGGTTCGGTCATGTACAGAGGATGGATAGGGACTAAATTGGTAGAAGGATGCTGGAATTGGAGATGCCAGGCAGAAGGTCAAGAGGAAGACCGAAGAGAAGATTTATGGACGTAGTGAGAGAAGATATGAAGGTAGTTGGTGTGAGAGAGGAGGATCCAGAGAATAGGGTTAGATGGAGAAGGTTGATTCACTGTGACAACACCTGAAAGTGAAAAGCTGAAAGGAAAAGAAGAAGAAGAAGAAGAAGATAAGGTTGGAATGCTGGGTCTTAGTGCTGTGGTGGCCAACCATGTTGGACAAACTGCCCCACCTGGGACAGCACGGGGTCTTTGCATGTCCATTGGCTCAGTTCACTTGCTGATACGAGCGTTACCTCCTCCATCATCAGGACTCGGTTCTCTTGCTCTCTCTTGGTGGGTGGCTGAGGCAGAGGAAGTCGGCTCATAGCATCGGCATTTCAGTGCTGTTTCTCCGGCTTGCAGACAATCTCATATTCATATGCTCTCAACTTACTGCCCAACGTTGAATGTGAGGAAATGCCATCTTGGGCAATGCTTTCATCTCATCAAAATGTGATGGTAACAGTTTGTGGTCCGTGCAAATGACAAACCTTCTTCAATATATGTATTTATGGAAGCGCTGGATGCCAAACATTACTGCTCGTCCTTCTTTGTCCAGTTGTGAGTAGTTTGCTTCTGCTACCGTCAATGTCCGTGACATGAAGCCAATGGGATGCTCTTGCCCGTCTGGCATGCGATTAGATAACACAACCCAAACCCCGTAAAGCAGTGCATCACAGGACAGTATTAAGTCTATTTGGCTGTCATAATGCACTAACACCTGTGATGACTGCATGAGTCTTTCAGAGTCCTTAAAAGCTCCCTCTTGTTCTTACACCCAACTCCACTGTGTATCTTTTCTAAACAGTTTATGTGAGGGAGCTAACAATGTCGACAGGGTTGGCAAAAATCTATTGTAATAGTTCAGTAAGTCTAAGTAAGGTCTTGGCTCTGTGATAGAACCTCTTTCAGGGTCTCCAGGTGTAGTCACTGCGGCCGGTCAGCAAGATGTCATCTAAGTACACCACCACATTAGGCATTTCTTCCTCCAGGCCTCCCATCATCCATTGAAAAAAGGCTGGACTGGGGGAAATGCCAAATGGTAGTCAATTCACCTGAAAGAGCCCTTTGTGTGTTTTAATGGTGAAGTATGGCTTTGATGCTTCATCCAGAGTGACTTGTTGATATGCATGACTGAGATCCAGTTTGCTGAACTTCTCACTCCCGGTAAGCTTCTCAAATAGGTCCTCCAACCTGGGAATGAGATATTGCTCTAGCTTGGAGACTTGATTAACAATGAGCTTGTAGTCTCCACCAATGTCTGACAGCCTGAACTGTCAGACTTCAAAACCAACCCAATGGCTGTCGCCCACTCTGAAAACTTCACTGGTTCAATTATGCCCTGTTTTGTGAGTCTCTCTAGCTCTGTCTCTACTTTCTTTCTCATTACATAGGGTACTAGCTTTGTTGAACTTTGGAGCAACATTCTCTTTTATGTATATTTTTCTTGGGCAGGCCTCTCCAGGTCCCCAGCTCCTCTTTGAAACCCTCTTCGTTCTGCTTAAGCACATTCTGTAAAGTCAGCTGAGGCTGTTCCATCTTCTGGACATATACACAGTTCATTTCCAACTCCTTTAGCCATGCCTGACCGAGCAGGTTTGGTCCCCATAATTACAATGTTGTGCCAGGTCTCTTAGTACAGCTATGTACCCCGTCACAGTCTTTTTTGCTGCTCTGGTCCTCAAATTAAATTTAAATCTCTACTATTTAACTGGGCTTTGGATGGTAATGTGACTGAAGCAGATTAGTGAACTCAGTGAGTGACTTATCACCAGGTTTGTCTGGGCTTAGCAAGTTTCTCATCAAACTGTATGTTTTGCTGCCAACTAAGCTCAACAATATTGCCCGCTTTCATCCTGCGTCCCTAATCATATTTGCATCAAAGAAGTGCTCCAAAACTTCACAATATTCCTCCCATGTATGCGTCTGACTGTCAAATGCATTAAGTGTTTGTAGCATGGAAATAGCCATATTGCCGCGGGTGCTAGTTTCCCTGTTGTCAGACATCCACCGAGAATCTGCGTTGTAGAACTCTCCCGCTGTTTTCTTCAGTAACAGCGTCCTCTGAGCTCACCAGTTGTCTTGTCGCTAAATGTAATATCCTTGTCAGTAAAGGATTTGCGAACAACAGTTAACTTCTGTTTTAATCAACCTTAGGCAGCGCATCAGGAACAACATACATGCAACTGCTCTCTTGTAAACCTAGTTAACACCGCTGTTACAAACCTATAGCGCCCCTACAGGTCCCTGGTGCTACAACACTCCCATCTACTACAACTATGTAATCCTTATTCAGTGTATGAAAATGATAGGGCATCTATCAGTCTTTCTACATGAAAAATGACATGTGAGTATTCGCATGGATGAATGAGAAGTGCACACACACACACACACACACACACGCACACACACACACACACACACACACACTATAGTACTCACAGATTCTGAAGGTTGTTTGATCGTTCGACAAAATGTGTCTTGCTATTTTTGCTAGCTAGGATCTCCGTGGTAAAAGTGGAAGGTCTCATGGAAGAGATTCAGGAACTAAAGGCTATCATCAAACATAATGAACAAAGGATTGAGCTCCTGGAACAGAGGGTGGATGATTTGGAGCAGTGCTCCAGAGCAGAAGACCTTGTTACCACCGGGCTTGAGACCAGGCATAAGACCTATGCCCGGGCTGCATAAATCCTAAAGGAAGCAAAGAAACTTGAATGCAAAGGGATTTACAAAAATGAGCACTTGACAAAAAAAATAATCAGAAATTGCATGAACCAGCCAAATGCTGAAAAAGCAAAATAAAATTCAAGCCACCTGGAAAAGAAATGGAAAGGTGTTCATTCGGCTTAATGGACAAGCTGAAGTGACTGTGGTCAGAAAACTAAAAGACCTGGACCAGCACAAATGAAAAAATTCAAGAAATGTTTTACTTTGTTCGGAGATTTAAGAGGAAGACAATTTATGGATTATAAGCTACACTTCAAATTGATTGAGTCAGTGGTGAATGACTCTTTTTCAAATTTTGATTTCACAGAACATGGCACATATGAGATGTGGACCCAGAGTCTCATTTATTTAAGGATTTGAAGGACTCTTATATATTACACAGAAGATCAACTGGTTGAAGTACAAACTGAGGAGACATTTTCTTTAACTCATTTTAATTGTAGAAGTTTACCAAATAACTTCACAAACATTAAACACTTTTTGGACACATTTAAAGGTAAATTTAAGTTGATTGCTCTTTCAGAGACATAGATCAACAAAGGGTGGGAGGAATATTTGAAAATCGAAGGCTTTGATTTTTATTTTAGCGGCAGAACAGCGACAATTGGAGGTGGAGTAGCTCTATATTGACAATTATTTAAAATGTAAACCATTCAAATGTATGACAAGTGTAATTGATGATTTGATGGAAAGTGTTGCAGTAGAAATAGAATTAGAAAAAAGCAGAAACATTATTATTGTGTTTGTACAGGAAACCGAGATCCATAATAGAAACTTTTAAGGATAGTTTTCAAGACATGATAAGTAATCTAAACTATCATAAAACTTTGGTAATCTGTGGAGATTTCAATATTAATCTTTTAAAAAGTAACTCAAATTCACAAACATCAGATTTCCCAGACACATTACATGGTAAAGGGCTCTATCCAATGATCACAAAGCCGAGTAGAATAACTACAACTAGTGCAACTCTGATCCATAATATATTTACTAATGATTTTGGAAAATTACAGAAACTGTGGTTTAGTAATTAATGACAAAAGTGATCATTTGCCTATTTTTGCAATATTTAACTATCAATTACAAAACAAGTCAATTGTATTTCATCAGCTATGTCAAAGACAACTGAATGATGAGACAGTAAATGCTTTCAGAAATGATCTAAATAATCAAGGCTGGAATAATGTTTTATGCAATGACGTGAACATAGCATATGAGTCATTTCTAAAATGCTTTTTTCATCTATACAGTAAAGATTGTCCAGGGGCTCCATGTAGAGCTAGACATTATGTTAACAAAAAACATTGGATTACAATCGGTTTACATAATGCGTGCACAAAGAAAAATGAACTTTACAAGAACTTCATCAAAACAGCAATGGCTGAAAAGCGCTATAACGACTACAAAAATGAGTTAACCATATTTGGCAATGCTAAAAAGGAATACTACTACAGAATTCTGGATGAAAATAAACATAACATCAAGTCCTCTTGGAATATTCTAAGCAAGGTAATAGGAAGAAGAACAGAATCCACAGAAATCCAAAAATATTTTACAAAAGATAAAATAATTATTGAAAATAAGGAGGAAATTGTAAATGAACTCAATTCATTTTTTTGGAAATATAGGACCCAGTTTAGGACCCCAATACATGTGATAAAACATTCAAAGGTATCTGTAATGGAGGAAAAAATAATCTACAATCATTGTATTTAGCTGATGCTACAGAAAATAAAATATTAGCTGTTGTTCATAAACTTAAAAAAGACATAAGATAAGATAACACTTTATTGATCCCCCATGGGGGAAATTCAGTTGTTGCAGCAGCAACATTAGAAGAGAGGAGAAGAAGAGAAGAGAAGGAAGCATACAAAAACAGGAAAGATAATACGTGGACACTATACACTATACACGGAAAATACACATCAAAGGATAGTGATGATATTAACATGAAACTAAGAAAAAAAGAGAACAGTTTTTCCTTCCGCGGTTTGCGGAAGGTAAACCGTAAAATTGCTGAATGAAAGACTGAATGGTTATTTGTCTCTATATGTGGCTCTGTGATCAACTACCAACCGGTCTCATGTGTACCAAGCTTCTAACCCCGCCAAAAAACACTGTAACACAGAGTCAGACTTTGAATTCCTTCTTTAGAGCAGATAAGTGATGTGCCCTGTATGCTTTCTGAATTCACACTTGCTAGAGGTTTTTTTTCTAGTTTTGTATTTTTGTTTTACACAAATCTGCATGGGTCTTCATAAACACTTAATAAGTAGCAATAAGCCAGCATGACTTCTGCAAGTAAACTAGAACTGAGTTTGGTTTTTAGTGGCACTTCCTAATTCATTCTTTCTTTTTATACTCCTCCATCTCAGGTGATGAACAATGTGAAAATAAAAGAGAGAGAGAGATAAAGTCAATGGAAATATTTGTATATTAAACCTTTTCTGTAATGTGTTTCCTTCAAATGTCCTACTTGAATTCTAATCAAAGACTAATTAGTAAATTATCCGACTAAGCGATATGCAAACAGGATGATAAAGAAAAGATCTCCATCTGTCAACGAGGCCAGTCACTTCTTCGTGGCTCCTGTATTTGCTCGGTTATTTCAGCAACCACCTACCCAAATTTAATCTGAAAGGAGATGAACAAGACCTCCTAAAAGAATATGCATAAAAAGTTCAGTAAGCATTGATTGGACTGTTTATTATCTAGGCATCCCCGTGGCCTCCTCCCAGATGGACATGCCAGGAATACGTCCCCCAGGAGGCGTCCAGGAGGCATCCTGACCAGATGCCATAGCCACTTCATCTGACTCCTCTCAATGCAGAGGAACAGTGGCTCTACTTCGAGTTCCTCCCGGGTGGGTGAGCTTCTCACCTTATCTCTAGGGGAGAGTCCAGTCACCCAGCGGAAAAAAACTCATTTCGGCCGCTTGTATCCGCGATCTCATTCTTTCGGTCACTACCCAGAGCTTGTAACCATAGGTGAGGGTAGGAACGTAGATTGACTGGTAAATTGAGAGCTTCGCCTTACGGCTCAGCTCCTTCTTCACCACGACAGACCGGTACAGAGTCCGCATCACTGCAGACGCTGCACTGATCCACCTGTCGATCTCCCGCTCCATCCTTCCCTCACTTGTGAACAAAACCCCGAGATACTTGAACTCCTCCACTTGGGGAAGAACCTCTTCCCCGACCTGGAGTGGGCACTCTACCTGTTTCCGGTCGAGCACCATGGCCTTGGATATGGAGGTGCTGATCTTCATCCTGGCCACTTCACACTCGGCTGCGGATCGCTCCAGTGAGATCATAGCCTGACGGAGCCAACAGGACCATGTCGTCTGATAAAAACAGAGACTTGATCCTGTGGGCCCCAAACCAGATCCCCCCAACAGCCTGGCTGGGCGTAGAAATTTTTTCCATAAAAGTTATGAACCGAATCGGTGACTAAGGGCAGCCCTGGCGGTGTCCAACTCTCACCAGAAACGGGTCTGACTTACAACCGGCGATGCGGACCAAGCTCCGACAACGGGCATACAGGGACTTGAACAGCACATTTAACGGGGGGCAGTACCCCATATTACCGGAGTACCCTCCACAGTCGAATGCTTTCTCCAAATCCACAAAACACATGTAGATTGGTTGGGCAAACTTCATGCCCTCTCGAAAACTCTGCTGAGGGTATAGAGCTGTTCCACGACCAGGATGAAAACCACACTGCTCCTCCTGAATCCGAGATTCAACGACCCGGTGGACCCTCCGGTCTGAATAGACCTTGCCAGGGAGGTTGAGGAGTGTGATTCCCCTATCGTTGGGGCACACCCTCCAATCCCCCTTTTTAAAAAGGCGGATCACCACCCCGGGCTACCAGTCCAGTGGCACTGTCCCCCCGACGTCCACACAATGTTGCAGAAGCGTGTCAGCCGGGGCAGCCCTACAGCAGCCAGAGCCTTGAGGATCCCACGGTGGATCTCATCAACCCCCGAGGCCCTGCTGATGAAGAGCTTTTTGACTACTTCAGCAACTTCAGCCCCTGAGATCGCTTCCCGTGGCCCTGCTTCCTCATTGGAAGGCGTTTTGACGGGATTGAGGGGGTCTGAGAAGTATTCCTGCCACCTACAACATCCTGCATTGAGATCTGCAGCACCCTGCTCCCACTGTACACAGTGTTGACAGAGCACTGCATCCCCCCTCTGAAACGCTGGATGATGGACCATCACTCCTCGAAGCCCATCAAAATGGTGTCCGTTATGCCCTTCCAAGTTACACTGTCGTTGCCCACGTGAGCGTTGCAGTTTCCCCGTAGAACGTGGGAGTTCCCAGAAGGAGCGCTCTCTCGCAGCCCCACTAAGGACCCCAAGAAGGGTGGGTATACTGAGCTGCTGTGGGGTGCATAGCCACAAACAACAGTTTGATCCCTTTCCCCCACCTGAAGGCTGAGGGAGGCTACCCTCTCGTCCAGGCAGGGTAAGACTAGGTTCAAAGTTCTTTTTCATCATAAGTCTCCTGAGCCACGCTTTGTGTGGCCCCTCACCTGGGACCTGTTTGCCTTGGGTGACCCTTCTGGGGGCATGAAGCCCCCGATAACATAGCTTCCAGGATCATTGAGACACATAAACCCCTCCACCATGATAAGTTGGCAGCTCAAGGAGGGTTGAGCCATTTTATTTATTAGTATTGCTACTACTACGACTACTACTAATGAGTGTGTGTGTGTTGAAATATTTAACGCCTTGGTTTTTTAATTATTTAAACTTTTATGAACACTATTAGTGTGTACCTTTTTTTTGTTTCTTGTTTATTTAGTTCAAAAATTGAATTCACAACAACAAAAGAAGGGAAAATTAGACACTTTGGCAGACACTAATGGGTTTGTTCTCTCACCCCACGGGACGACGGGTTGGGGACATGGTTAAGCCGGGCATATTTCCTCTATCCCAGATGTTCACAGTTATTTAGCTGGTGATGGTTAGTGTTTCTGAAACAAAGATTAAACTCGTCCCATGGCTCCACCACAATTTCCTCGCCGGAACACGACATTGGTGACCCCGACGTGATGATGTTCAATTCAGAGGAAACGTGCGAGTCCACCTCAGCCACGTTACCTAAACTTGCTCACCGGCCCCCTGCCCATTGCAGCCGTCCAGCTGCCGGAGTTCTGGCAGAGTGACCCAGTTTCCTAGTTCCAGCATGCAGAAGCGATTTTATGCCTGTGTGGAATTTTTTCGGAGGAAGCCAGGTACTTCCCAGTCCTCACGGCGCTGGACCAGCTGACCACAAGGCGGACCATGGAGCTGTTGCGCGCTCCCCCGCAGCATGGTTTATAAACCACGTTCAGGAACTTTCTGCTCCGGAAGTACAGTCTGTCTGCCACGCTGCAGGCGGCCTACCCAGTCCGGCTTGGGCAACAGGGTTCTCATGGATAACATGCCCTCACTATTGGGATCTGCCGATGGCGGGTTCGTTTTTCAGCACCTTTTCCTTCGTCAATTCGCGTGCACGCAATCCTAGCAAACACCCGGTGTCTAGCTGCCGTCGACTACCAAAGTCTGACAGAGGAGGCTAACCGCATCCTGTTGACGACCAAGCAGTTTGCCGTTCAGAGTACGGCGTCTGAGCCCCTGCGGACGGTGCCAGTGGACGTGGATTCAGCTGTGCCGGCCGGGGCAACTGTCCAGAGACGACCGGGACCGGCCTCTGCTTCTTCCACTGGCGATTCAGCGTCAAGGCGCAGTGCTCCGCCGTGCTCCGCCGTGCTCCTTCAAGGTGCCGAGGACATCTGGGGTCAACGTTCGAGAAGCAGTTGTGGACGCCAGTGGACACACCCAGCTGCTGTTCATCACTTGAGGCATGGAATGGAGTTTCTGGTAGACTCTGGCTCAGAGAAGAGTCTGCTATACCTAATGCAAGCAGACATTTAGGCCAGAGGCAGCAGCCTGCTACTGAGCGCGAATAACAGGTCCGCTATAACAACTTCTAGCTCACGGTCAGAGTCTGTTTGTTGTGCACATCGGGATTGATTTCTTGGCTATGGACGCTGACCAGCCCAGTGACATAAATGTCCTCACCCTGAAGTCGTCACACGCTGGCCTCAAGCTGGAGGATGTGGCTGTGCAGTCTGTAGCCCTGCCCTCCTCTGTGATGTCTACCATCCCCACCCAGTGGTTCCGGTGGCATGGCGTCATCGGCTTTTTGACTCGGTTTTGACTCTCGATTCCCGGGCCTGCTTTTGTGCCGGCTCATGTCGGCTTGGTCCACGTTAGTTACGCATGACGCTCACCGCTCGCCTCTGCAACCCCCATACAATAGGCCATTCTGGGTTTTTGAAGCGTGTTTCTTGTTGGACATGGGCGGGCGTAGGAAGCATGTCTCGCTGGATCGGTTGAAGCCGGCATACAGGGTAGGGAATAGAGAGAGAGAGAGAGAGAGAGAGAGAGAGAGAGAGAGAGAGAGAGAGAGAGAGAACAAGAGGGTTGCGACAATAAGATTATCCAACAAAAGCATGGTCTGAGTGACACACATAATTTGTGCGGTGACCTGGATGGCCAAAACATTTCAAGGGTTACACTGGCCACCCTGTATCTTAATCAATGATCTACCAACACCTCCTCTGTTATTGACCAATAGATTGCGTTTGACATAATGGGCACCTTTGATGTATACATACAACTTAAATAAGTTTTGCTCTTGTGTGACTGAGCCAAGTCCAACAAGGTATGGATTTTAGAGATGGAAGCACCTTGGGAGGCCCCGAGAAGGAGCTGGAATGTGTTGATGGGTCTGGTCCCTCTGGTAAGGAACTTGCTGCTCTAGAGATGCAGTATGTCCGCAATGTAGCGAGCGGACAGGCTACTTTCACTGCCAGCTTTAGGTGACGGGTCGGACGGGGACCTTATGGAGGACAGGTTGTCGCAACTGGGATCCGACGATAGCAGATTCCTTTTTTTAAATATGTCATCCTGCAGCAACTTCCGGCCCCCGTACGATGGGGGCCGGATGAGGAACCCCCCCGAACACGCTTCTGGGTGGCGGACACTAAAGGGTGTGGCCTCTCACCCAGGGACTGAGGGCTTGGAGGCCATGGTTACAAAGTGTAGATATACTAGCGTTCCTGAAAGTTCTAGAGAGATTAATTCTTCTGTTGGTGTGTCTATGCATTAAAGTTTGAACCCCTTTCACAACTCTGCCGTCATTTCCTCGTTGACCCACAACAAAGACCATCTCTGTTTCTTACTTTTCACTGACATGGGGCAACAAATATACATTTTTAATCTTATTTCAAGCTCAAGAACTCAATGTGACGGTTTGGCTTCTTCAACCCAGCAGACTAATGCAGTGCAAGGTGGATTGACTGGTTTTGAGAAAGAGAAATATAAAAAAAAATACTTTAAAAAAGAAGACAAGTAGAAAACAACATAAATGCTCTAGTTTGTAGCCTAATTCAGGGTTTATTGAACTAATATTTCCTATGGCATTTAGTAAACATAACTGTTAAAGGTCAAGTACATTAGGTTTGTTATATTCATAAATGTGATTCAGCAAATCTTGTGATATGGAAGCTTTATGTGAATTGTAGTAACTCAGCTTTTCATAAGTAGCCAATGCGGTGATACAATGGCCCCATTAAAATTCCACGGTGCTCTGTGACAGCTTCACTCAAGCACATCCTGGTAAGATGCAAGACCATCCTTACTTAAGGCTGATCCACATGGCGGCACAACCAAGTCTTTAAGGTGTCTACTGTTACTTATCGTGACCTGGTGGCTGAGACTGCAGCACGTGGATGGAAGGCTGAGGTGTGGCCGGTCAAAGTGGGTTACAGAGGCTTTCTCACAAATTCCACCAAAAAGCTCCTGAAGGACTTGGGGATCAAAAGGCAAGCACAAAGGGGAATCCATTAAAACACTGAGTGCCACGGCAAAAAATAGCTGTCATTGGCTCTGGATCAGAGGGAAATATCCTGTCTGGGCTGCTGGATGACTCACTTACCCACTGCTGCTGTGTCGCAGGGTGAATGAAGGAGGAGCCAGCCTCTTGATCAACCTGCCGTGGGCCTGCCTCAACTGAGGGTGTACTTTGATAAAGGCTGATAAGCTCAATGATGCTCAAAACTGATGAAGCATTTTGTTGGTCTCTCTCTCTGCTCATGGCAGAAACGGACTTCAATTGAGGAATATGCTGAACCTCAGGGATTGTAACATCAAGTACTAATGATGAACTTTTAAATGAGGACTGAATCATTTTAACGATTCCTTTGGGGAAAGCTTGAAAAAACGCTGATGTTAATGAAACATTCGCAATGAAAATGGGATAAATTCATTTGACAGGAACATATTCTCCAACTTGAAATAAGCAGTTTTCATATCTAAACAGATCGACAATATTTGAAATAAAGATTGGCCGCGAAATCCAATTCTCTCAGTGATTCGTACAACCATATTTATCGATGCTATATTGTTTGTACCACTATGACATCCACTATTCCTTTTTTGATGAGCAAAGTACAAAAAAGCCAAACATTGCAGTCCTATTATTGTAATATTACATTATCCACTGCAGTTAGGATAAGGATAATACTTTATTGATCCGCATAGAGAAAATTCAGGTGTTGCAGCAGCAACATCAGGAAACAAAAAAACCCAACAAAAAACAAACAGGAAAATCATATACAGACATATATAAATGCATACACATATGCACATATGTAACCATACCTGCCAGTTATTATATTTTCAAAGTTTTTTTTTTTTTTTTAAATACTTGGCCAATTACATAAAATAGTAATTTTTTACATTACGTTATTTGCAAATTGACTCAAAACGTGAAGTTGTTATTGACATGTTAATAGATTAGCAATTTCAACATTTAAAAATGTAATCGGTTACTATGGTGTTTGGCTGTTATTTCACTCGGCATTCTTCTTAATTTGGGGTGATCTGTCTCTTAACAAAAACAACCTTGGTGTTGCATTCTTTTTTTGTCCTTTTAGATTGATTGATTGATTGAAGTTCTACTTTATTATGTTATATATTTCGCAGCAGCGCAACAATAATAATATTAAAAATGATGGTCATAATATAAATAAGCACTAAACAATTGATAGCGAAATAAACAATTAAAAGATAGAAAGTCAAAAAATAAAAATAAAATAAATAAATTAAAAATTAAAAAATGAAAATATATATGTACATACATACACACACAAATGCACATTTACATGTATATGTATGTATTATTATATATATATATATATATATATATATATATATATTGTTGTATATATATATTGTATATATTGTTGTATATATATATATATTAAAATATCAAAAAAGATAGTCAAAATCTAATCAGAAAAAAATATATGTATATACATACACACATATATGTATACACACATATATATGCACATATATACATACATGTATGTGTATATACATACACACATATATGTATAC
This sequence comes from Fistularia tabacaria, assembly GCA_901007705.1. Lineage (NCBI taxonomy): Eukaryota > Metazoa > Chordata > Actinopteri > Syngnathiformes > Fistulariidae > Fistularia > Fistularia tabacaria. Next base: position 13,078 of record CAAKHD010012389.1, read on the forward strand.
ACACATATGTATGCACATATATACATACATGTATGTGTGTGTGTATATATGTATACATATATATATATATATATATAGACACACATATATACATATGTATACATATACATACACATTCACACATGTACATATACACATATATAAGATAGATATATAAACAGTAAGGGTGAGGGTAGAATAACTAAATAAACAGTTAGGATGAGAGTAGAATAAATAAGTAGATAGTAACGTTGAGAGTAGAACCAAAATTTACAACAACAAGGGAAAGGATGAGGACATATAGGCGACATATAGGCGACAACTATTCATAGGGGTATATTGAGAATAAACTATAGAAAACCACACGAAAAAAAACAAAACAAACTAGATAATGCATAGAGATAAATTATGTAGTCATTTAAAGAAAGGGAAGTCTAATCAACAGATATGTCTATGAAGGTTCTCAGTCATCCAAGTCATATTTTATTGTTGTCAAATCTCATTTTGGCAACTGGAGTTGATTCACCTCTCATCCAATACACATGGTTGTATTACTCTGGATGTTGTTGTGTTGGTGTCATTTGAGGAACAAAGGTTAGTATCTGAAGAGGCTATTGAATGGCTAATGAGTAGATTGCAAAAAACAAAAGAAACCTGTTTGATAGTGAGTGGTTTGTAGGTAGCAGATGGATATGGGATGTGTGTATTGATGTTTCTTGTTATGAACCTCATCTATCTATCTCTCTATCTATCTCTCTCTCACTATCTATCTATCTATCTATCTATCTATCTATCTATCTATCTATCTATCTATCTATCTATCTATCTATCTATCTATCTATCTATCTATCTATCTATCTATCTATCTATCTATTTATTTTTTCTATTTTTTTTGACTAACTAAATTCCAGCGACTGTGATTACTCATGTAAACAGATGAGAAATAATAATCCTTTTGAGGTGGCGAGGAGCCCCAAAATGTCAGGTTTTATTTTTTTTGGTTAATTTTCTTTTATCTGTTGTCTCTAGCGATTAATATGCGTTTGTACTAAAATGTGTGCAAGAGCTGGTCTCCCCAGAGGAATGTGGAGATGGAAGTAATTGTTGTTATTTATTTATTTATTTATTTATTTATTTGTATATTTTATTATTATCTTTTATTTTAAGCCCCCTTCTTGACTCCTCCCCTTCCTTTCAGAGAAGATAATCGTGTGCTGTACGAATCACTCATCAGCAGTACTGAGATTAACTGAACAAAAAACCCAACAAAGACTTTTTTTCCCTCCCTGCTTGGACTTGGCAAACACTCCCTTCTTCTCTGGATCCCCATTCCATGCACAAATGGAAGCAAGAGGGAGCGCAGAACAAAGGAATAAGAATCCCTTTGTTGGGATTAGGTAAAGAGAAAAGCTCTGGTCTTTGAGGCATTGGGCGCATGTTTTTCCATCTAATTTAATAATGGGCCTCAGAGACATCTCTTTTCCTCTTTTAGTTGAATGTGTCTGGTTTTGAAGCGCAAACCTCACACTTATTAAATATCCCGCCCTTGCTAATATGTTCTTTTCTGATGCCATGACGAGGGACAATGTGATTCTAGATAATCCTGTTTGACCTGTAAAATTGCAATCTTTGAAAAGACTTTTGCATAGGAAATTTTCATGGTTGATGCATGTGTGTCTGTTATTCTTAGTAAGCATGTTTAGAGAGATCTGCAGCTATATGGAAAATCTTTATGCAGTCTGACTGCATTTGAAATTAAATTTGTTACTTTTTTTTCTTTGTTTCAAGTGCAAACGTTTACACATATCAACTTGGCATGAATGCTCTGTTTCTCTCTTGTATGACAACACTTGGATGTCAAGCACAAAACAACATGTCCATGACTGAACTCATTTTAAGGAACAATATGGCTTGGATCGTAGAGTGGTTGTCTTGTAACCAAAACCTCAATTCGCAAAGAGTTGCAGTCAATGAAGACACAGAATCACCCTGAATCACCCTTCAACCCAGACACATTGACTCCTCACTGCTCATGGTTTTCATCTGTGATGGTTTGAATGCAGATAAATAGACATTTCCTACAAGTGAACTATAATGTATTTTTATACAGTGTAGTGGTGATGGACAGGCTGACAGATGAGGTTAGAAAGGAATTTCCATGAAGCATGATGTTTGCAGATGTCATTTGTGTTTTGTAGTGAAAGCAGGGAGCAGGTAGAGGAAAATTTACATAGCAGGCGCTGGTGCTCGGGCTCTCTCGCCAGACCACAAGAATCCCCGCTTTACCTGTTCCCAAAAATAGTTTTCCTGCTACTGACTCACAGTGAAGTCTTGAATACACACTCTGTTTGTGTGTAGTTATTGTTGCTGTTGGGTCCATACCCCACCCATCACACTAAAATGAAAGGAAAGGCAAACAAGACAGTGGTGAGACCAGCTATACTGCCCAGCTTAGAGACAGTGGTATTGAGGAAAAGACAGGAAGAAGACAAAGCTGGAGGTAGCAGATATGAAGATATTAAGGTTTTCCTCTTGAATGAAAAGGATGGATCACATCAGGAATGAGTACATGGGGTAGGGACATCACATGTTGGTTACCTTGGAGATAAGAACAGAGAGGCCAGACAGAGAGAGTTTGGTTCATGTAAAGAGGAAGAATAGTGAATATACTGGTTGAATGAGAGTTGAAATTGCCTGGAGGTTTATGGATGTATTGAGAGAGAGGGCATGAAGTTAGCTGGTGTGAGAGAAGAGGATAGAAAGAGTAAGGTTATGGGAGTAGGTTGACATGGTGTCGGAACGGAAGATATATATATGAATATGTATACATTTCCAGCAAAGGATAACGCAAATCATTCTTAAAAAGATATATTTATATATCGGATAAACGTTAAATAAACATTTCAACTTAGACCCTAGCCCTTCAAGCTCTTTTGTTTCAATCAATTAATTCTTAAATAAACACTGTCATATACATAATTCTTTAAAAAGAATAACATTTGCCTGTGTTGAATGTAACCGTTCGTGCCGTCCTCTGATTATTTTTTGGCAAAAACTCACCTCTATTCCCCCCTGTTGTAATCAAGACCTCCACCTTTGGCCTGTCCGTGTAATTCCCAAAGTTATTTACACTTTGATATATTTGATCCTTTTCTTTTTACTTGAATTGAAAATTGCTTCTGTCAAATGGAATTGTAATGTAGCTTTTCCATTAAAACCCTGATTGTTTGATTGACACTGGATGGCCCTTTTGTTTTTAATTCTTGTGTTTTTTCCCTTACTGTTAATTTGCCAAATGTATTGGACTATACTTTCTGTTTTTTCTCATGAACACAGTGGCAACTATTGAGGGTGTAATGCAACATTAGAATGTAAAATAGTTGCAAAATAATCACATATCTCAAAATATCATGATGCTTCTTAATCGAAGAATGACTACCAGTTGGTATTTTAAACAGAGTTGGTTCATTAAAATGATGCAGTCCTTTTATTAGCATTTTGAAGTAACATTTGCCCACTAGCAACACCATACTATTGTAATGTAATTTACAAAATGGGGGTTCGGTATTCATTTGTATCCTTTTATTTGAAAGTCAAAAAACACTTGTAGAAGTACAAAGCAAGGGAAAATGTCACTTATTTCATACAACTTAGTGAGTATTAAGGCCCATACACACAACCCAAAAGCAGAGAAATTGGTTTCCCTCAAGGCTGCAAGAACAAAACAAAGTTAGAGTGAGAAACTAAGTTAAGAACTCTTTGGATGCCCTGGTGAGGCCCATGCCATATGAGCTTATCACCCTGGGAGTTTGACAGAAACAACAACAGTTCATCCACAGCATTGGTGAGAGTGCTAGAGTGAAATAGTTATATTCAGTGGTGAATTATGTCAAAATGATCGGGGGGGGTAACTTTCGAAACGATGAGTAAGGTGACCCGTTAAAGAGGTAAATAATTTACCTTTCTATATTGCAATTATTTTTTATCTTGCCACCTATCAACCAATAGGTTTGCCACCTAACACAAAGATGTTCCCTCTAGCTGCATGAGCTACATTGGTCATAGTCTATTGACAATTACTGACAATTCATAGAAGAATTGTCTTCAAAATTTCCTAATTTGCCATGCTTTGGTGGTGTGTTGCCCAGATCTCCCTTATCAACAAATTGTCCCTGGTCATGTTGATAGTGACTTTATGTCAGACTTCTGCATATTATGGAGTGGGAGTCACATGTAGAATAGAGTAGAGATACTTTATTGATCCCGAAGGAAATTAAGGTGTCTGACAGAATACACATTATACACATTGCACAGATCAACATATTGCAACCCTCTTCATACATACAAACAGTCACTTAGCCTGATAAGCTGCCTAGCAGAAATCCAAGTAGAATACAGTATACTAATGAGACTGTCCAGTGTTATAGAAAAGTTTAGTGCAGTAGTTATCCAGGATAGTTCCTTGGTTTTGGTGGTGTTTAGCTGCAGCTGGTTACCCTGGCACCACCCAACAAAGTCCTCCACAAGGCACCAGTACCCCCCGTCCAACCCTGATAGTCAGGGAACTTCTGCATATGCCAAGTCTCTGAGTTGAAGTGAAATCGGTAATATACAGGGTAAACAATATTGGGGAGAGCACAGTTCCCTGTGGCACACCTGTGCTGCTCACCACTTCTCTTGGTAGGTAAATTGCACGGGGTCCAGTGCATGGCGAACCTGGGGTTTGAGTAGGTTAAGCAACAGCACATGTTAAAGGGTCTTCATTAGGAGACAGGTGAGAGGTGAGGACAACTGGTCTGTCATTGTTGAGTTCTTTTGGGTGTGCCTTCTTGGGGACTGGTATCAGGCGTGAGGTTTTCCACATTGTCGGAACCTTGCCTATCTGCAGACTCCTGTTGAAGAGGTGTTGAAGAGGCTCAGCTAATTCCCCTGATTAGGTCTATAGCAGTCTGGCACAGACGGCATCAGGGGCTGCTGCCTTGGACTTCAGTCTTTTAAGCGCTTCTCTCACATGGTCATCAGTGACTGTGGGTGGTGGGTATGGGGGGTCCATAGACGGGGTTGGGGTGGTGGATGGTGGGAGCGGGGTGTTGGTGGGTGTGAGGGGTCCATAAGAAGAGGTGAGGGGTGGGGAGGTGTGGTGAAACAGGTTATGAGGTCAATGTCAGGGTCGTTGTCAGAGGCTGGTGGGGGAAATGCTTTGGTCTGGAGGTGACAATAGGAGAATCAATAGTTGTCCCGGTATCAATGGCAGTAATAATGGTTGCCCTATTACTAAAGTTGCTGAACACCTGCGAAATACCTCCTTAGGGATGTTCGTATGGACCGCGCTGCCAAATTTGCATCGAGCAATTAGCTGATTCAATGTGTATATAAGTTTGCTGCTGCCAGAATGTTGCAAAGACTCCTCCATATCCATGGGATAGAATAAAATGACTCCTTGTACAAATTTAGAAGTTTGAAAAGGAAGAAGTTTAAAATGTTTAAAAAACTAAGAAAAACAACACAGAGATGAACATAACAGCAAAAGACACGGAGCGAATCAGACTTGCTGCTGCTCCCGCCCATTGGCGCATTTTGCATCTGGCCTTCTAGGGGTCCCTGTCCGGGTCAATCAGAAAATGAACAAAAAAACATTTATTCTGTTCATGTGATACAAGTGTGTTGCTTTTCTGCTATTGTTTGTTTGAAAAACACAGGTTTTTCATATGGTCTCTTGTAAAAATGTATTGCCCACCCCTGCTTAATGTTGGTAAATGTGAGCGGAAAGCTGCTGCAATGCAATGTAGAGTCCTGGGACACCTCCCGCAGGGGTGACCACTCTTCTTTATCTGCACACCCCCTTTGGCCTTTATAATTTTGCCGCAAAAGTATAGGCATCATTTGCAACAGACACTCTCCTCTGTTCACATCTGCCTTGTCAGATGTGTTACATAAATTTTCATACTTCCTCACTGCCTTGGCTAGCGAATACTCAAAACTGTCCATTACTGTATAACCTTCCACAACAGGGTAAAGACAGAGATAACAACAACTTTGCTTTGCAGCATTCACCACGGCCACTTCAAATTTCTGACCAATCACACAATAGTTCTCGCACAGCACAAGTGAAAAAAATCTGCTCAGATGATGGCTCAATGACGAGCTGCAGGAACTCTGCAACTGTGGCTGTAATGAAAGAATTACATTTTTTTTTTCTCGCAGCCCCTGCAGAAGGAAGAAATGTCTCCCTTCTTGCAGAGTATGTGGTTTGTGCATACATACATAAGTGGTTTGCAATTGATTTTAAAAGAAAAAAAAATCAAATGTGATGCAGGCCACCTCAAAAAGAATGATTAGACTGAGGTATTAAAATGCCCAATGAGGATACAGACAAATTATTGTAAAGCTTTAGGGACACCTTCATCATCTTGATTTGGTTGCCACACATATTTTGAAACAACAAAGATAGAAAATGAAAGGGCTCATAACAGTGGGGTGTGTTACTGAGGAAATGAACGAGGCTTTGCGGAGGAGTTTCCAACTTTATTCCTAACACACCAACAGAACAAATCAACTAGAACTTTCGGGGAACGCCAGTATATATTCAGTCCATAACCACGCCCCCAAAGCCCTCAGTCCCTGGGTGAGAGGCCACACCCTTTAGTGTCCGCCACACAAGAACACTAAGTGCCCCGAGTCCAATTGACCATCACCAGTACACCTATGACTTCTGTAGGAGTAGGGCATTTGGGGGGGGAGGGGGGGGGGGACTTATAGGAGACTTATAGGAGACCACTCTCAATGTCCATCCCCTGCATGTTCACTGGTGTTGGGCTGTGTCCGTTCCTGCAGAAATCCACCACCGGGTCCTTGTTTTTTTCTACGTTTAATAGGAGGCAGTTCCGCAGGCACCAGTCCACAAAGTCCTGCATCAGCTCCCTGTATTCCCTATCATTATCCTATATGAGTTCAATGATGGCAGGGTCATCAGTGAACTTCTGCTGGCAGCTGTCAGAACTGTGAATGAAGGCTGCAGTGTACAGTGCGAACAAGAATGCTGCCTTGGGGTTGTGCTACAGACCTCACATACTGAGGGTGGTGAGTGAGGTAATCCAATATCCACTTTGTGAGGTCATTGTCCACACCAGTGAGTTTCAGCTTTTCCCTCAGTAACAGAGGCTGGAGTGTATTGAAGACAGTGGAGAAATCAAAGAATGTCAACCTAAAGATCTTTCAAGCTCCCACAGGTGAGAAAGAGCTTCATGTAAGATGTAGAGGCATTATCCACCCCGATGCCAGGTAACTGGAAAAATATGGTGTCAAGACAAGAGCAGAGCAGATATTTTATGTTTCTTAGTGACACTAAGAGGAAATGGAAGTCACAAAAAAAAACAAAAAAACAAAACCAAACAAGCCAATGGTTGCAGAACAAAACACAGCAATCAATTTGATGGCAGTCATTGAGAAATGACTGGCCTCAATATGTTTTATGATTGTGAGCAGTCACACATACTCTGTGTGTTAAATTTTATAGCTGGTGAATCAAAGTCTTTTATTTTTCTTTTTTTGAAGCCCATATGTAAGTGTGTTACTTATTCGATAAAGAGTATTTGTTTTTTCACTTATTTTCATGTTTTTTTAATATCTTTATGGCTTGACACGCACAGTCAGCAGAGAGCCTTAGTCTTTAGTTACATTTGACCATTTTGAACACTTGATATTCAAATCAAAACAATACCTTTAAATTAGACATAATTGAATACACAGTAATAATTCAGGTTGCTGTCATATTTTGTATGTGTACAAGAGGAAGAACAAGGATAACTTCGACATTTTGATCATTGAAATTACTGGTATCAAGATAAATGACTGTGATTAAGAATACAAAGGCCAATGGCTGATAAAAAACACATACCTTAGTCAATCCCGATCAACTGTCATAAGTAATTACTCAAGCACAATAGTATTAGACATTTTCATGATTTCACGAATTTGGGTGAGCATAGAGTTTAATAATGTGGAAACGGTCTTTTGTGTTTGCTTGTTTTGTTGTTTTTATATGTGGAAACAGTTTGTGCATAATTAAATTTTAAATCCGTCTTTTGTCTGTGAACATACTGTAGTTTTGTTTAGTGTTGGGCTCTGGACCAACATCAATTGGATTGTTCTTGGTTATTGCGGCAGTTTCAGTGTAGTCGATGAAAAATCTTTAATTTTTAATCTTAACCAGTTCATAACACAATCTGATGTGATTGGATTTGCAAAACTAATAAATGTATCATTATTAAAAAAGCATTGTTTATGCACCAAATTATTTCTTTTTTATTTTGCTCACATTAAGAAAGAAAACAAAGAAGAACATACAATTATCTTCTAAGGAAAAAAGTCTCATAGACAAAGATCAACAAATACAGTTCCTGTGAACAAGGAGCAAGTAATAACTTGTGTAACTTATTGCATGAAAGATTACCTCTCCTGCTTTCTTATATTCATATATATGAAACAGATGTGCATGAATCTGCAAATGGGGCAAACTAAAAGAGTATATGTCCTTTTACTAGCCTGACCCTGTGAGGTTGTTGAGCTCACTGATGTGAATATGTTATGGCACTCTCTACAGGCATGCAAAATTAAAACAGCAGCTCCCACCGGCGGGGCAATTCAAACTTATGGTGTGATTTCAATCGCTCTTTACATCAAGGCAGAGAGAACATACCTTTTGTCACACTGAGGTATACAAAGACGTTTACACAACATTATAGCATACTGCTCTATGCACCATTGCCTTTTTATACAATTTGGCATGTTTTCCAATTTTTACCAGGCCAAAAGTGTTTTGAATGTGCACCAGACTATAGAACTTTGCCTTTTAGATGCTCTGTGTATTCTCCAAATAAGTTGTCCTCTACTTGTGCTCCAATAACATTTGTTGTTGCACATTACATATAATTACTGTATACCATACCTCAGAAAACAAATGCATTTCTCAGCACACCCACATTAGCTACAATTATCAAAGCTGGCCATGTTAACATTAAGAACCCCTCAAGAGGATTTACGATGTAACCTGAAAGTGACACTTGCTTGCATTTTTTGTCTTTAAAAGGTAGAGTAATTGTAAATACATTTATCCTATGTTTGCTCAGTATGAAATAGATTTTGCAAAGAACGCTTAGGATGTTTCACAGAAAGGCCGTAGTTGCTCAAAGCTCAAGGACAAGGTCGCTGCGCCCTGGCAGTTGGAGGGAGGATGGAGCCAGACAGCACCTGGAGACAATACTGTCTAATGCTATGTATCCCAAAACGTTGTTGCAAATTTCGTAACGTTACAAATTTCCCCACCCCTTAGTGCTACAACGCTTATGTAACCAGGGCATCCCAAAGAAATAAAAAGAGAGGAGATAACAGCAGTGTTTTCAGAGCGGATCAGAGACTGTAACTCAAACACTCTCTGTTGTTCTCCTCGCGAGTAAAAAAAGAATTTGTCTGCTATCTTGTCTTCCTTGTGTATATTTAATGTTTTAGGTTGCTGAACCTGACATTTCAACTTGGTCCTTCAAGCTGGATGCCAACAGACCTGAGGATTCCAGCAGACGAGGCGGGATCCAGAGAGACTGTGGCCATAACTCCCTTTAGAAGGGGAAAGAGATCCCTTTTCAGAGGACTGGTTGCCCTCCTGTCACCTGGAATCCGACGGTTGACGGCATACCGAAGGGAAGACAACATTGGTGAGTCGAAGTTGCTTTAAAAGGAATGCGAATGACTGAGGGTCATTACGTGAAAGAAAACCCCATAAATCCTAGGCACTAATGGGTAAAATAGAGGACCGCTTTACCGCAGAGTCCCACTGAGGTCCGAAAGAATGCCTGAACAAATTCTGTGGAAACGTATGAATGTTGAATGAGTGGATTCAATATACTATTAGGTATATGGTTTCATGTAAACTCAAGTTCTATTACTATTATTTTCAATGCAATCTCTAGGCATATATATTGCAGCCTCAGGGTGGCACAGGCCATTGTCTCCCGGAGCCGGTCCCAAGCTCGGATAAATGCAGAGGATTGCATCAGGAAGGGCATCTGGCATAAAACTTTTTGCCAAAGCCGAATAGGTGAATCAAACCTATGAATCTCATACTGCATCGGTCGAGGCCCATGTTAACAACATCAACCATTGGTATAGATAACCTACAGGGTACGAGGGTAATTGGGCCTAGTGTGGGTCGAAGAGGGAGAGGAGGAAGGCGTGTGCGGAAGCAGAGAGAAGAGGAAAGGCAAGAGTCTGGGACTGAGAGTAGGGACTTTGAATATTGGGATGATGACAGGGATAGGTATGGTCGATTGAAAGAAGAAAGGTGGACATACTGTGTGTCCAGAAGACCAGATGGAAAGGTAGTAAGGCTAGAAGCTTAGGAGCAGGTTTTAAGTTGAACTATCATGGTAAAGACAGGAAGAGAAATGGAGTAGAAGTTATCTTGAAAGAGGAGTTTGTTAGGAATGTTCTGCAGGTAAAAAGTATGTCAGATACACTTACGAGTCTGAAACTGGAACTTGAAGGTGTGATGGTCAATGTTGTTAGTGGTTATGACCCACAGGTGGGATGTGAGTTAGAGGAGAAGGAGAAGTTCTGGAATTAATTAGACGAAGTAATGCAGACTATCCCAAGAGATAAGAGAGTGGTAATTAGGGAAGATTTCAATGGGCATGTTGGTGCATGCAATAGCAGTGATGAAGAAGTGATGGGAAGGTTTGGTATCCAGGATAGGAACGTAGAGGGACAGATGATGGTAGACTTTGCAAAAAGGATGGAAATGGCTGTAGTAAATACTTTTTTTCCAGAAAAGACAGGAACATAGGGTAAGTTATAAAAGTGGAGGTAGGAGCACGCAGGTAGACTACATCTTGTATTGACGAGGTAATCTGAAAGAGATCAGTGATTGCAAAGTAATGGTGCAGGAGAGTGTAGCCAGACAGCATAAGATGGTGGTCTGTAGGATGACTCTGGTGACAAGGAAGATCAAGAGGACAAATGCGCAGCAGAGGACAAAGTAGTGGAAGCTGAAAGGGGAGGACTGTTGTATAGTTTTCAGGGAGGAGACGAGAAAGGCTCTGGGTGGTAAGGGAGAGCTTCCAGCTAATGTGATCAGGGAGACAGGTAGGAGAGTGTGTCGCCTGGAAGGAAAGTGGATAGGGAGACCTGGTGGTGGAATGAGGAAGTGCAGGATCATGTCGAGAGAAAACGGTGACCAAAGAAGAAGTGGAACACTGAGGGGACTGGAGAGAACAGACAGGATTACAGGGAGATGCAGCATGAGGTAAAGATTGAGGTAGCAAAGGAAAAACAAAGGACAAACTATGACTTTTATGCTCGGTTGGACAGAAGGGAGGGAGTGAATTGATTTACACACATTGGCATAACAGAGGGATAGAGACGGAAATTATTTACAGCAGGTCTGGGTGATTAAGGATAGAAAGGGAAATGTATTGACAGATTCTAGATGAGTGATGGGAAGATGGAAAGAGTACTCTGGAGAGCTGATGAATGAGGAAAATGAAAGAGAGGGAAGAGAAGAAGAGGTGACTATTGTAGATCACAAAGTAGCAGAGATTAGTAAAAGTGAAGTGAGGAGAGCATTGAAGAAGATGAAGAATGGAAAGCTAGTTGGTCCTGATGCAATACCTGTGGAGGTATGGAAGTGTCTAGGAGAGGCAGCGGAGTAAAGTTTCTGGCTAGATTATTCAACAGGATCTTAGCGAGTGAGAAGATGCCTGAAGAATGGAGAAGTGGGATGGTTCCCATTTTTGAGAATAGGAGGATGTGCAGAATTGCTGTAACTGTAGAGGGATAAAGTTGATGAACCATACAATGAGGTTATGGGAAAGAGAAATGGAAACTAGACTGAGAGCAGAAGTCAGCATTTTGAGCAGCAGTAAGGCGGTATGATTTCATGACTTGAAAGAGATCTACAGATGCGGTATTTGCTTCTAGAATGCTAATAGAGAAGAACAGAGAAAGTCAGAGGGAGCAGCATTGCACTTTTGTAGACCTAGAAAAAGCATACGACAGGGTCCAAAGAGAGGAACTCTGGTTTTGTATGAGGAAGTCTGGAGTATGTTAGACTGGTCCAGGACATGTATGCTGGTTCTGAGACACTGGTGAAGTGTGCTGTAGTTGTAACAGAGAAAGTTCAAGGTGGAGGTGGTCCTTCCTTAGGGATCAGGTCTGAACCCCTTCCTGTTTGTAGTGGTAATGTACAGGCTGACTCATGAGGTTAGACATGAATCACCATGGACCATGATGTTTGCAGATGACATTGTGATCTGCAATGAGAGCAGGGAACAGGTTGAGGAAAATCTAGAGAGCTGTAGGTATAGTCTGGAAAGGAGATGGATTAAGGTTAGTCGCAGCAAGACAGAATATATGTGTGTGAATGAGAGGAACCCATGTGGAACGATGAGGCTACAGGGAGTATTTCAAGTACTTAGGGTCAACAGTCCAGAGCAACGGTGTGTTTAAAGTAGGTGAAGAAACGGGTTCAAGCAGGTTGGAATGGGTGGAGAAAAGTTCCAGGGTTACCCTGTGATCGAAGAATATCAGCCAGAATGAAAGGAAACGTGTACAAGACAGCGGTGAGACCAGCGCTGCTATTTGGTTTGGAGACAGTGGCACTGAACAAAAGACAGGAGGCAGAGCTGGAGGTAGCAGAGATGAAGATGTTGAGGTTCTCTTTGGGAGTGACGAGGATGGATAGGATCAGGAATGAGTCCATCAGGGGAACAGCACATGTTTGATGTTCAGGAGAGAAGGTCATAGAGGCCAGACTGAGATGGTTCGGTCATGTACCTCGGAGGGATGGTGAATATATTGGTAGACAGATGCTGGAATTCAAGATTCTAGGCAGGAGGTCTAGAGAAAGACCAAAGAGAATATTTATGGATGTCGTGAGAGAGGATATGAAGGTAGTTGGCGTGAGAGATGAGGATACAGAGAATAGGGTTAGATGGAGAAGGTTGATTTGCCGTGAAGAGAAAATCCGAAAGGAATAGAAGAAAAAGAAGACTCTCTAGGCATATATGAACCTAAGGGTTCTCAAGGTGTGTGCTGGGCAGCTTGCAGGAGTCTTCCAGCACCTCTTCAACCTCTCTCTGAGGTTGCTGAAGGTGCCTGACCTTTGGAAGACCTCCTACATAGTCCCAGTACCCAAGAAAGGACGTCCGAGTGCTCTCAATGATTTCAGGCCAGTGGCTCTAACGTCACATGTCATGAAGTCATTCGAGAGGCTCGTTCTCCGACACCTGAAGGAACGGCTGTCTGCCTCCCTGGACCCTCTGCAGTTTGCGTACAGGCAGCATATGGGTGTGGAGGATGCAATCATCTTCCTCTCTCATAGGGCCTTGTCCCATCTGGAGGGAGCGGGAAGCACTGTGAGAGTCACCTTCTTTGACTTCTCCAGTGCATTCAATAGTGTCCGCCCCCTCCTCCTCAAGGACAAGCTGCTGAGTGCGCAACTTCACCCTGACATCACTGCCTGGATCCTGGACTACCTCACTGGATGACCACACTATGTCAGGGTGGACGGTTGTGTTTCTGAGGTCGTGATGTGCAGCACAGTTGTGCCCCAAGGTATGGTCCTGTCTCCATACCTCTTCACTCTCTTAACCTCCGACTTCCGACACAAGTCCAGTTCCTGCCACCTCCAGAAGTTCTCTGACGACTCTTCCATCGTTGGATGCATCACCAACGATGACGAGGAGGAGGACAGAGAGCTGGTTGCGAGTTTTGTTGAGTGGAGCAACCAAAATCACCTCCTACTCAACATCTCCAAGACTAAGGAGGTGGTAGTGGACTTCAGGAGGAATAGGAGGAGACCTCAACCAATCACCATTCTGGGTGAAGAGGTGGAGATTGTGGACTCCTATAAGTACCTTGGGGTCCACATTAACAATAAACTGGACACTCAACACAGATGCCCTATACAGGAAGGGTCAGAGCAGGATGTTCTTCCTGAGGAGACTGAGGTCGTTTGGTGTCTACAGCGTGCTCCTCAAGACCTTCTACCAGTCTATGGTAGCCAGAGCACTCTTCTTTGCTATATTGTGCTGGTGGGGCGGTGCCAGGACTGGTGAGGTCAACAGGCTCAACAAGGTTGTGAGGAAAGCTCGCTCAGTGGTGGGACTCAACCTCCACCATCTTGACTCGGGGGCTGTGCGGAG
>CAAKHD010012390.1:0-81168 GCA_901007705.1 Fistularia tabacaria
TTTTTTTTATCATTTCAGATTTTTTTTTTTCCCCCCCCCCCCCCCCCCCCCCCCCCCCTTCAAGGTTGGAATCATTTTTCCATTCCCTTTTCTCGAGCATTTCTTTTTCGTATGGAGTGTACAAGAACTGGTTATCTAAATTTACATTTTTACGCCTTGCAAAATTCATAAAAGCTCCACCCTCAGAGTATTTTTGTCAATGTTATTGTACAGGGACATGCAATATTTGCAAAAAAAAAAGGAAAAAAAGGAAAAAGAAAAAGATAATTATAACCTTAAAATCAATGTGCCAAAAGTAACAATGCTGTGTAAATGACCTCTTATATATGTGTGAATATTGGCTGTTCCTATTTTCTATCCATTGGAATATTGGCTGCTTGGGATGGGGACTCCTTGCAGAGACTTGCCACTACAGGAATTCTTTATTTGGGACTTTTCTCTCTCTTCTCTGATGAGGGCACCAACAGCTGGCAGTGGTACACCGCCACTCACTAAACCAAATCAGAAAGACTCCTTCTCCTTGTTTCCCCTACTTTGTTTGCCAAATTAAATTTACCTCAACATCACCTGGCACTGAGAAGCAACAAAAGAGAGACAAAGGGGAAATCTGCTGTGAAGTGAAGACTACTGTAGAGGACGAGGAGGGAAAATGAGGTGTTCAAACCAGCTTTCTCTGGACCAAGGAGTAGTGCAGATGTTTTAGGGTAAGCAAGGAAATTATTTGTCAGTTCAGGTTGAGCCTCGCTGCAGAAATGTTTTGGACTGGAAATCTAAGGCGGTTAATTCCTCATGCAGATTCGAATGCTGTCTCACGTGGACTTAGGACATGGCATTTTTGCTGTCGGTTATGAATGTGAAAACAGTTTTCGCTCCAAATTCGAATCAGCTATCTAGCAAATGAAAGAATGCATGTTGTTGTTTTTTTTCCCCATGAGCTCCACATTTAATTCACTTTTAATTCAGTTTCGCTTGGATTGTTCTTTAGCATTATTATTGTTACTTCTTCAATCACCATCTCAGTTCAAGTCAACACTTGGCAGGATATGAATGCCAAATAAAGTGCACAAATTGAAAAAAAAAAAGCCAACAGAGTATAGATTGTATCTGATACAGGTTTTATATGTGTGATTAATTTCTGCAGAAATCCACCTCGAAACGGACCGCGCACAATCAGTATGAATCAGTCATGAATTAATGAAAACATCGATTCTATATGTGTGAAGAGACGCAGCCCCCTGCAGCCAGTTACGCGTGCAGAGTAACAGACGACCAGTAGGCATATTTTTAATATTTGCTTTTCGGTTTCGACCATTAAATACACACGTTTCTGAAAGTAGAGGAGTGTGGACGAATTGAAGTTTGATGTAAAAATAGGCCTTGTCACAACGAATATGATAATTCTGACGCACAGGTGATGAGAAGTGATTGCTTGCAAACAGGAAGAATCATAATCAATCTTTCTCTGTCTCTTTTTTTTTTTTTTTTTCCTCTTCTCTCTGCCATGATCCTATGTTTCTTTTCTCCAGTGTATCAGGGTTAGGACCAAGACAAGCTGCTGATGGGAAGCTTCACGTGGGCTGCAAAGCCCACTTAGTCTGCCTTCTCTCATTTCTGCCTATTGTCAAATTGAATGTACTTCTCTGAGTTCATAGTTGGGTTTTTTTATTTCATTTTTTTTTCTTCTTCTTCTTTTGTTGTGTTTTCAAAAACGTGCCACTGTTGAGCTGCCTCATTTTAATGGTGCTAAGAAAGCTGACAAATGTTTTTCTTTTCTTTCTTTTTTTTTTTTCTTTTTTCAGAGTTAACAAAAAAGAAATGCAAAGTAGATTAGGTACCTAACCCTCTTTATGAATGTATATTATAATGTTATGTTTGATGTATTCACTTCATGATTCTTTGACATTGATTGGAATTACTTTTGCTCTTTTCATTAAAAGATTTCCGAGCTTTATATATACTGTCTAGAGTTGTTACCAGAAGGAATCTTAATGAACTCTTGACACAACAAAATCTTGTATATTTTTTGTGTGCCAATTTGTAACATATTTTGTAAGTGTATATTTTTCTTAGAAAGTGCTGTGAAGTATTTGTGTGTGTGAGTAACCTTTTATGCGCCACTATGGGCAGTGGAAAGGATATACAATGACAAGTTTCTGGTTTTAAAAACCAAAATATGAAAGTATCAGCAGAAAAACTAGAAATATTTACATTTTGTTGGGAGTTTTGTAATAAGAACATGATCTTGTTGTGAGGGTGTTGTGTTACTGTGCAAAACACAAATTAGCAAAGAAAAAAAAATGAAAACTTGGAAAAAATATAATTTGTGAACAATTTGCTGTTTTATAGATTTTCATGTAAATTATTTGAGTATTATTTTGTTTTTTGTTTTGTTGTAACTGTTGCAAAGGTTTTAAATATTTGTGATCAAGCCTGTATGGTGATAATGTAATATTGGTAACTTGCTGAGTTTTGTAATAATGTTTATGGAGTAAATATACAAATTAAAATAAGATTTTGAATGCTGCTTTCTGAAGAGAGTTGGGTTTTCTTTTTCTTTTTGTTAAAACCGCCCCCCGCCCCCCAGCCATTGATATTGGCAATAGCAAAACCATCAAGAGCAAATGTAAAATCCCCACAATGATCACATCGTCCGCATTGAAATGCAGTCCATGTAAAGTGGTAGTGCTGCACAGTTTGGATATCGTGCAAGAAATGAAAAAAAGACCTAGAGACATAGGTGGTGCATCTGTCTGGCAAATATTCCTCGGTGACTTTAATAATAGAAACCCGTATTACTCGATGTTTTCCTCGGCGCAAAATGTGAAAGAGTAAATGCAACCTCAATCATTCCAATTAGTCCTTCCCTATTTGTTATATTAGATTTCTAGATGAAAGACATTTTAATTTCTGAGGGTCTGGCTTTGGCTCCTGTTATGTTAATGTCATTTCTAATTAGCACTCGACGTCAGGCATATCTAGAGTGACCATTCATCCATAACTCTTAGCCGGGCTGCTCTGGTCCACACTGCAACTCATTCTGGCATGCTTAATTGGAGCCGGAGATAGTGTCTCGGGCCATAAACACGTTCTCTGATGTATGCCTCAAAAATTGTCAGCCGGTATTAACATTGTTTTCTTATATTTACTCACCCATAGCAGATAAGTGTGCAAGCCAATTATAACGGAGATCGGTTAACGCAATGGATCAGGTACACCTTAAATAAGATCTTAGTGCATGCTCATGTTCCATAAACAGCCATAGGCAAGTGCCTCATTAGGACCGTTTTTTGTGTCTTGTTTCAAAATGATTACTGAGGGGGCTTTAACACACTTCTATAGACTGCATTTTTAAGTCTGCATTAGTGTGGGAAGTGTCTGTTGTTTACCTACTGACTCAAGCTGTGTAAAGAAACAATATTATTATAGTTATGCATTTTGGCTTCATGGGTAAAAGTAGCACTACTGCAATGTCATAGTACTTCTGCTGATATTTTAATCACACTTTTATCATTTTATTCGGCTCTTGTGTTTCTGATAATTGTGCATTGAAATAGTAACTTACGCCATTTTTCAGCACAACCATTCATGATCATTGGTTTAAAATACTGTGCAAGTGGAAGTTGCCTATATCCTTATGTTTGGGTGTCTTGTGAAATTCTGCTGTATCAGACTGTAACCCTTGTCAACAAATGCTCCGTGGCAGCTGGACTTGAATTTCTTACCCTGAGGACGTTTCGCCTCTCACCCGAGAGTCTCCTTCCTTCGACCGGACCGTGGCGAGTTTTCTGTATATCACTGTCAGAGCGGGGGGGGGCTGGTCTAAGATGCGGTGGCTCGCTGTGTTAGTGAGAGTTGTTTTGCAGAAACTAGTTCGAATGGGGTTGTTGTGCAAATGGAGGGAACAAAGTTGACATTTCTGGGGACCTACCTGAGTTAAAATTTGAAAAGGTAAGCTAAAGTTCTGATCGTGTGACAGTAAGGAGAGAAACCCCGTTTGATAGCTCGGGCTGAGGCTCAGGCGGGACGGCTACATATGGAAAGCTCCCCGCAGTCCGAGGGGCCTCTCGGATGAGAGGCGAAACGTCTTCGAGGGAAGAAATTCAAATCCAGCTGCCACAAAAAAAAAAAGTTTCGACAAGGATTAACAATGACCCGGACGACTGAGAACCCCCACGGACGTACGGGGCTGTAATATGACTGTGTGATGTCACTCGAACATTGTGATGTCTTTTCTAAGTGGGGAATTCCTGAATGCTGTGAGGTCACCGTAGGACGCCACTTCAGTGATGTGCCTCACAGCGATAAAAAGACCCGTCGACTGTCTGTTAATGCAGAAAGCTGAGGAGGAAAGACGTCGCTGAATCGTTGGGGTGCACACCCACATCTGAACACCCTGCGGAGGGCCTGCCTCGGAAGAGCTTGTTTTGTGAGTAGGAGGCAGCGATAACCTAAGATGCAAAAGAACACATGTATTAATATGCCTAAAATCAAATCCATCGGAGGACTGCAAATGTTTGAGAATTTCCTCCAACTCAGTCGGCGACAACTTCTGCTCATTTACACCAGACGACTTTTCAAAACCTGAAGGAGTATTGAGATTTGGTGTTTTCAATAAATAATGAAGGGGATCGGGGTAATCTTGTGTGAACTGCCTTTTAAAGTTCATCTGTTTTCTTTTGCATTTTAAGTTTTCTGTGGAGACATATGAGGCTTATGATTGTTAAACCATGTGTTACACGTTTTTCTTTGTAATGAGGCCCAGTGGTGTGAGATGATCTTTCACTGATGGGGGTCAACAGCAGAGGCGGAGGGTGACGCTGGGTAATTGAGTGACTATATTTTTACGGTACAAAAATAACAAAAAGTCCACTGCCTCTAACAATTCACACAGGCCTGTGAAACAGTAAGATAGCACGATATTGCTGGTTATGTGAAAGAGGGAAATTAAGACTTAAAGGCAATATTGATCAGAAAAAATAGAGAATTGTGACTGTTTCAAAACGCTCAGGCACTTTCATTTTATTCGGTACATGACTTGGTATAATATTGTAAAATATTGGGGAAACGGTTTAATCACTACAGCCAAGCCACAGACGACCTTGGTCATTGGTTGCAGCATGCCTATGAGATGGTGCATGTAAAAAAAAAAATCTAATAACAATAATAAATAAGAAACACATTTTTATCGTGACCATGTAGACACCAGACATATTGACTCCCTGCTTTGTGAGCTCCACAGCCACAAGCCCAAACGTTTCTCATGTGTAACCACAGCGTGACGCTACAGATGAACAGAGGCCCACTGTTCAAAACAAACACCCTGCTGCAGTGGGCTCACATCTCCCGGGTTGGCTTTTTTCAGGCAGACGCTTTCTTTGCCTTGATTGGACGAGCGGCTGACGTTAAACTCACGTTGTTCTTTTTTTGGTGTAAGATCACTGGCTACCTGTGAGACTACGTTGAGGGGGAAACGAATTGCGTCGCTCGGGTTCCGGAAGATCACTATAGCCTTCCCTAAAAGAAAGAAAATGGAATCCTGAATCGTACTTAACCATATGGTCAAGCGTTTTTCACTGATTATTACGAGAACAAGAGGGGTCACGCGATCGTAATTTTGATAACAAAACGGAACAGGTAAAGTATCTGTGACAGCCTGTGTATTTCTCACCGTTACATTTTCTTTGTTTAGGTAGCTAATTTGATCTTATTTGCAGTGCTTAGGTGTAGGTTGAGAACGTCACTGCCTGACGTTGTTGGCATTAGCTTGCAGCTGCCTGAATGCTAACGTTAACCTACATCATAAACCCCAGATTTTTGCGAGTCCCGTAATGTTTGACGGGCTACAGGTCAAGTTGCTGTATTAGCCGAGGTTATCAACGTTGGCGTTAGGTTATCTATGTGTTTACGGAAGTTCAAGTATCACCGAGTGCACTTATCACGAAGTTATTGGGTAAGCTAGTGTTAGCTAGTCATGGAGAGCCCATAGGAAGTGAATGCAGCTCATCTGGTTAGCATCGAAGCAACCTAGCTTTAATTGGTTAGTCAGTCGCTTGTCTGATTGTATCTAAATTTTACTTTAGCCGACATCAGAAGTTGTACTTTACTTTGTCTTTATACAGAGCATTTCTATAGGATTAACAGATCTTGCGACCCCTGTCCCCATCATAAATGTCCGCTTCTTCCGTATTAGCTCTTGTGTACTATGCGTAGAACTAGCTGTGTAACCTGAGCTAAGCTAGATGATGCCATTTTGTTTTTATCTCTACTTTGGCCAACATAGTAGCTCCCCATTGGACCTAAATACACAAAGTTTAGATCAATTCGGATAAGGCCACATCAACTAAACGGGTATATAATATAAACCCAACTATCAGCGAGTACGCGCACACATTAGCACACTCACACAACGAAATGCTGTGCTGATGAACGCTTTTTGGGGGAAAAATTTGCTTGGTAGTACTGCATCTACCATGATAGTTTGCTTTACATAAAGCCGACGATCCCGCTTCTCCAACTTTCACGCTAATGTTCTCTTATTTGATTTATTGGGTGACAATCCGATAGTGTTTTTTCCAAATGGATCCTCCCTTCATTGTTGTTTCCCTAACTTATTGAAATGTATCTATTTAGCCTTTTAGTCAACACAGGTAATCAAAATGTTAGGAAAGGGTGATTTAATCGATGTGGAAATGAATCACTGTTGAGTTACTGATCATTTTCCTATTCTCTGTCCATTTGCCTGCAACATCTGAATACTCAAAAGAGCGAATCTGTCACTTTTGTGTAATTACTGCAAGATCCTAAACGTATACTTTTTTATCAACAGCAACCGGATCTTGGTGTTTGGAGAATATCCCCCTTCTTAATCAATGGAAGGGTCTGACAGTTCAGAGCAGCGCTGCAGTGACCAGCCGGAGTCGCAGCGGAGGCGACAGCTGGACCGCCTGGACCGGGAAGAGGCCTACTACCAGTTTGTCAACAATCTCAGTGATGAGGACTATCGTCTCATGAGAGACAACAATCTTCTGGGCACTCCAGGTAATTATACGCTGTCACTCATACATTTGATTTTGGTAGTTTTTGGTGTTTAAGGTCATTCACCAGTTTAATTGGTGGAACATGTTCAATCAAAATATCATCATTTATTAGGATTTGGATCTTTCTGGGTGTCAGGTCTCAGCGGGTTTCACAAACAACAGGTTACCATTAGGGTGAATCAAAACTAATGTTAATATTTTGTACTATTCACCCTATTAAGTTCTTTCATTCCTGTGTTTTTTTTTGTTTTGTTTTTTTTACCAAACTCATGAAACATCATTGTCATTTTACCTTTATCTATAGTCTGTGCTGTATTATATTTCATTCATGCTTTTCAAAGTTGTAAATACCTCCAGAGATAAAAGTAAATAAATTTGCTCAAAACTTTCATGGACTTTGTCCAAGGTGCCTGAATAAGAGCCAGGTAGCTTGTTAAATAATCGTGCTTCAGTGTTCTTTTATCTATGTGGACATGCTTTTTCCTACTAGTTGAGAAACAAAACATAATGCTGTATGACGTGAGCATGTCACGGTGCCATGTGAACGTCGATTGATGAAACTTGTCGCTATTTTTGGTTCTTCCTTGGTATTTGTACTCTTAAGGTACATCATGTTCTAGGAATAGTACACAGCACTACAAAGTGCCCCAAGTCAGTTTCAAAACTTTTCTTTCAATCAGAGTAGCTGCTACCTGCAGTTTTAACTATTTACCATCCCCTGGTGTTAAAATAAAATCTCGGATCCCCCATCTCTACTCATCTTCATTTTGCTTCAAAGATGTCCATTTATAGTGTAGGTAGCTATCCTCTAGTTTTGGACTTTTCACTATGTTCAGAATGCCACAGCTTATGCAGTACTGAAGACCCCCAATCCGTTTCTGTCCCAGGACAGTGGGAAGGGGGATGTAAGTTTGGAGCATCCATTAGTGGAGCAACCTACAAGGAGAGGGCATTGAATGGACAGTGGCATGCCCTGGTAAGTCAGAGGTTTTCAGCATTGTCCTGTTGCTGTGTTCGAAGAAAACTGCTAAGCTCTGGGCCTGCACAGTTTGAAGAGCAACATCCGTCCTTTATTCCAATACAGTGCGAGATTTCCTCTTCAGTTTGTTGTCAGCCCACCAGAGATCGTTGCAGTTTGTCCAATCATCATCTTGTTCTGTTGCCTTGCATTCCACACAGTCAAAAGGTTCAGTCAAGAGAGATAGACACAATGGTAGGCAGCATAGTAATATTTGTACCCAGGTCAAAGTACAGGCATTTCCATAAAAAAAGCAATGCTCAAGTAAAGAAAAAGCCTGGTTATTTGAATCAAACGTTTCAATGGAATATTTTATTAATCACAGGCCAGCACTGAAAACAAAGACATGTAATTACTTTAAAGAGAATATGGTGGCACCATTAAACGAGTGGTTTTTGTCAGCTTATATTAAGGGTTCAGTTTTCTTGGAAATTTTGTATTGGGTAGATCTCCCTGGAACACATGACCCCTGATCATAACGGCTCAGATTGCAGCTCAATTTGAGCCAGTTAAAGAACAAATCACTGACAATGATGAATGTTGTGTGAAAGAATGTGCATGTATTGTGTCCGTGAAACCCTGATGGATATTTGGGGTGACATTCAGATACAGTCAAGAGAAGGAATTAATTGAAACAATCTAGCTTGGCTTTGTAACATTGTTTGTTATCAATTTCAGGTGAGGTAACGGAAGATGAACTATTTAATAGACTACAACAAATCAAAGATAGTCCAGAACATCAGGGAAATAGCCCAAGGACTGAAAATGGAGAAGATTCAAGTGGTAAGTTGATATTTCCCTTTCATTTTGAACCGCATTGTTTAATTACAAATACTAATTGATGCCTTGTTGTGGTCTGGCCTCTCCTTTTGTTTTTCAGAACAACCAGAAAGCTCTGAGGATCCTGCCAATGGGGACAGTCTCTTGGATTGGCTGAATACAGTGAGACGCACCGGAAACACCACCAGAACTGGTCATCGTGGGAACCAGTCGTGGCGGGCAATAAGCCAGACCAACCCGAACAGTGGAGATTTTCGCTTTAGCCTGGAAATTAGTGTGAACCGCAATTTGGCTGAACAGCAGGGAGCTGTTGAAGGGGAGAACGAGTCTCCAGAAGTTCAAGCAGCAGCAGCAGGAGCAGCAGCGGCGAACACGGAGCCACAGGTGCCAATGGAGACAGAAGTAGTTGAGGAACCAGTTGTCGAGGAATTGGCAGTGATCGTAGAACCAGAGCCTGAACTGGAAGAAGTTGCTCCACAAGATACTGTAGGAGAACGCCTCAGCACTCCAGTGGTCCTGCCAGTACCACCGACCCTTTCTCCTTCTCCTCGTAGAGGTCAACGGAATCCCCGTAGTCGCAGTCCAGAACCACGCAGGATCAGGGCCCGTACAGCCAGGAGTCGCTCTCCTCTGAACCTTGATCAGCTGGAGCGACTCCCTACTACACATCACACTCGCAACTCACAAGAACCCGGCCCCGATGTAAATGCTCCACCGCCGCCACAAGTTGAGGGTAGTTCTTGGACGCGACGCCATCCTCTTTTCAGGCACAGCACTGCTGACAGTGATACCCAGCAAACGAGGGCAGGAGCAGAACCAGTTCCAGATGCCCAAAATGTCAGACCTCAGGAAGGAGAGACCGCTGGAGGCGAGGGGGGCGCTGCTGGACGCCGGCCCCCGACTATCATGCTTGACCTACAGGTGCGTCGTGTACGTCCGGGTGAATATCGTCAAAGAGACAGTATTGCAAGTCGTACCCGATCACGCTCACAGAACTCCAACAACTCGTTTCTTTATGAAAGTGAGCACGGGGGATTCCGTCGGACTTTCTCTCGCTCGGAGCGCGCAGGTGTGAGGACCTATGTCAGCACAATACGCATCCCTATCCGAAGAATCTCCGATGCGGGTTTAGGAGAGGCGACCTCCATGGCCCTTCAGTCAATGATTCGTCAAATTATGACAGGCTTTGGTGAACTTGGCTACCTCATGGATTCAGACTCTGAATCTTCAGATTCCAACCGTGGAGCTAACCAGTCGGCAGACGTGTCTGAAGCACTCAACACCCCAGATGCTTCCACTACAACTGTTCCGGAAGCTGACGCTGTCCCGCCATCTGTGGCCGCTGGAGTCAGAACAAGGACAGTTGAAAACGATGTGGACGAGGGCCTCGCTGCTGGTCTCCCCGCTTCTGTTGGCAGGGCTCGACTCAGACCTCCCATCAGCCTTGAGGAGCCAAGTTCACTGCCCTTTCTCCGGCTCGCTCACTTCTTCCTCCTAAACGATGACGATGAGGACCAGCCCCAAGGGCTGACCAAAGAGCAGATTGACAACCTCTCAATGCGTAACTTCGGTGAGAGTGACGCCTTGAAGACTTGCAGTGTCTGTATAACAGAGTATGCAGAAGGAAACAAGCTACGTAAGCTGCCCTGCTCTCATGAGTACCATGTGCACTGCATTGACCGCTGGTTGTCTGAAAACTCCACTTGCCCCATCTGTCGCAGGGCTGTCTTAGTATCTGCCAACCGAGAGAGCGTGGTGTAGTTTATAACGAATTGCAGGCCGTTTGTCTCAACATAAAATACTGATAATACGATCAGTAATGTGCTTTGAGGAAATCTGTCTCCACTGTTAAGATGCTTTTTTCTTCACACTATTTGTGACTCTTACCATTATAGTCAGTTTTGATCTTGTGTGCTCCAAGCAGTGGCATTGACACTGCTTCTAAAGAAAATGAATACTACAGTCCAAAGTTTGACACCAGTAATGCATGCTGTTCAAAACAACCTGGAATGACCGCACTGTACAGTGCCATTGGTGGAACCATGTGTACATACAACCAGATTCTTTTGATATAAAAGCTTGTACACCCGCAAGACATTAAGACACTTGAAATCTGCTCTTTTGTTATAACAATTTAACAGCACCTCAGATACCATGATGTTGGTATAGATACAGTTCCTAGTAAGGCCATTTCCAAGTATTAGCTGTAAATAAGCTTGTATAACTATTTTGAACCATAATTTGTATCGGTGAACTGATTTCCGGGTTGTAAATTATCTCATGAAGTTAACGATTTTCTTGGCCACAACGGTTTTACATCAGTGCATCCCTAAATTTGATGTAGAACAAGGAGGTGGCATTGGTGCACACAGCAGATTTATTTACACATTGAGATGACCAGATGATGAAGGCTTTCGTTGTTTGCCATTTTGTGTAACTTAAAATCTTCTCTCGTTGTTTACCCACAACAAACTGGCATGGAAGTTCGGATCGTGGTCGATTGTGATGAAGTATTATTAGTACATTATGTGTGTACTGTTGTACATACATAATAGAAAGACACATACAAATGATTACTTTTGTAAAGTGGACCTTGGGAAAATATATACATAATTATCTTCAATTAAAATGCTAGAATATGCATACTGAAATTAGGGATGTCTCACTATTGATGGTCCACAATGGATATCTCAAGAGATCACGTTGTGGATTTCACACCTCTAAAAACTTAACGGGCAGAAAAATGTCATTTGTTTATATGGCAGTTAATTTTTCAATGTATAACATTGGTTGATCAACAACTATCTCGTCACCCATCTACAGGTCTGTTTAATTCTTACACTAACAAGATAAGACGTTTTTTTTTTTTATAATGGATTGATTAGTTCTATAACCTGATGTTTCGGTATTTTTCGGGGAAAAGATCAGAGTTGACTGAAGGCTGAATGGAGATTTATTTTTTTCCTAAACACAAGTCAGTGTGTGACTATATGTTCACCTTAATTTACCACCGTCAATCCAAGTCTTTGTCAGACATATAATAAATCTGGAAAGAATAGCAAATTACCTCTGTTCACACCTGTTATTAACATGCAACCTGAGTAAGCAGTCATGGACAGCTGGATTAAAATCACCTGATATTTGAAGGTGTCCCGAGTAACCACTTGTGATGTGACATTGCTTCTCCCATTTACAAGCAAACAGAAAACCAATTCTTCAATTTCAAAGACAATTCGTGATTTTTAACCATCATGTTAAAACTGCAACAGCTTGTAATCATTAAAAGATATGACTCATAGCATGTGGTTCATGTATTTAGATCAGTGCTAGTTAAGGACATGCCAGTGAGAGTTTTGATAATCTGGTTGGATTATTTCACTTGATTTGCAGGGAGAGGGATGTTGATTGTCGGACTGAGGGAGTAAATCAACTTTAAATGAGAGTGACACAATGGTGTCAACTTCTAAGCTGGTTTCAAAGGAAAAACAAAGCTTTATGCCCAGGTGGTACCATGCATTGAAGTTAAGATCTCGTGTCAGAAGAAAATCTGAGCATTCAAAAGCTTGAAAAATTCACAATTGGCATAATGGTTTTACTTACGGGCCTTTTGATGATTTTCACACGCTGCGCAATATGACTTGCCGCAATAGGCAGCCGACTTACTGCATATTGTCACTAACACATATGACAGCAGCTGTCAAGGCACTCAGATTTAATTTTTTGGCCCAGTAGTTTCACTTGTACCAAGGTCAAAAAGGTCAAATGCGATTGGATCACCAAGGTCACTAAAATCACTAAGGTCAACCCTAATGTCAGGTATGAACAAGTCCTCTTGTCAGATTCCAGATGCAAGTCAGAATAACCCACCACTGCCTGCCTCATGCGAAAGTTAATGAAAACAATCCATGTTATAAATGTATGCTATTATTAACAATTGTTAATGGGTATCGTTTTAAATGAAGATGTATTACCTCGACAGAAATGGTTGAAGTTCATTTTATTGAGACTCTGTTGGTCTTAACAGCACTGCTGATGAGCAGGGACACTGGCGTTAGTAATTGGCGTTACTTAATGCCATCTTGTCATGTTTATCCGTTTCCCTGTTTGATGTCTGTCACATTGATAACTGAAATCTGACAGGAAGATGTCGTCGTCGTTGAATACCATACCTGTAAATGGAATGTATGTCCCCTCTTCGGCCATTGTTTTCCTAGTTTTGCCCTTGTTCTGTGACTCCCCGGGGCAATATATTAACTGGGTGTTCAATTAAATTAACTGCTGAATTAAAAAGTTGTTATGCTAGTAAAAGCATTGAAGGTATGTATTCTGTACCCTGCTATTTCCACCTTGCTCTTGATTCATGTGCTTGCTTAATTTGTTTTTATAAGATCATGTTCTGCTTCAACTCTTATTTATTCATTATGAGACAAGAAAGCCTGTGGTAGTTGGCTCGACCACAGATATTGACATTGTCAAAATATACATAGCACCCCTAGTGGTCGGATTTATGCAAATCTCCACTCACTCTAAAATGGAAGACAAAATAAATTATTTAATGTTCATGACATTTTGCTATCACTGAAGTTGCTAAGTTATTCTTGAGGAAATCCCATTCAAAAGAAATAAACTCTTAAAATAAACCCCAAATCACTTATTTGGAAATGATTTATCACTTGCATTTATTTATGTATTCATTTTTACGGTTTCTTGACACACGCACTCCACCTGATGCATTTATTGCAAAAGCATATGTTTAAATGCACTTTTCTCAAATGTGTTGTGTAGTTTCCGATTTTCGGATATTTTCTCTAAAGGGATATTTGCTTGCAACTGATAAACATTACCCGCTAATCTTAAATGCTAATTAAAGTTCTATCCATAAAAGAAAGTCAACGCACCACTTCCTTTCTCCCAGACTAACGACTTCAGATCTAATCTTCCTTTTTAGACAGTGCTTGTAATTTTCCCATGAAGTGTGACTATATTTTAATTCTAGTTAAAAAATGTTTTATATTCATGTTTTGAAATTACAGGCCAATCTCGCCGAGCAAAAACAATAATAATGATGAAGTTCGTCACATCTCTCGGGAACTGGACACTACAATGCTAGCTTACAATATATATATTTTTTTTGTAGCCTTCAAGCTTGATGCGACTTTAACCGGGCGGAATAAAGTTTTCTATTGTCTGGGTTTGTTTCCTATGTAATAAATGGAGATTTATCTCGGATTTCTTGAGCCATAGAAACACCGGGTCCACCAAAAAAAGGGGTGGGAGGGACTCGGTTTTTAGATCGGTCCCTACCTGGCCGCAGTCCGCCGCCGACGGAGAAACCAGGAAGTAGCCGGAGTCCCGGCGGCTAACAGACGCGATTAGGCAGCTATGGCAATGAGGGGGACCGCTGCACGTCTGCGGCACTTCACATATAACCATTTCAAGGTAATAAAGTTTATAAACTAACACTTTTCAGTTGGTGTCCGACAAAGCCAGGGCCGATATAAGTGTACTTAATGTTTAAATAGACGAGTTACTTCGTAAACGAGTCGATGTGTTTATAAACTTGTCATCGCCACCAACTTTATTTAAAAAAAAAAAAACAACAACAACAACAACCAGAACAGAGTACAGAACTATGTTAGAAAGGCTTTTGCCTCTTGTAGGTTTCATCTTTCCAGACGATCGAAGCTGTCAGATTCAAACAGACAGGTCCAGTGGAGATGAGCCACCTGGACCATCTGGTTCTGACCGTGAAAAGTGTGCAGGACACCGTCAGGTTTTACACCTCGGCTCTCGGCATGGAGGTCATCACCTTCAAGGTAAGTTCATGATCCCAGTGTGATTGCGGATGTCTTACGAAGCCTCAAGTGTTTTTGTTTTTGAATGCCAAAAAAAAAAAAAACAGCAGTCAAAGTTAAAGTGCACGCACATTGAGCAAGGAATGCTTCGCCCATTTGGTTTGAGAGAACATCCACTAGGTGGCAGGCCTCGACTGCATGTCAGCCCTGTCAACAAAGGCGGCCTTGAAGCTCTCATCCACGCCTCACCCCTGCGACACAGGGAAACCGAAAGGCTCTCAAATTCGGGAATCAGAAGTTTAACCTTCACCAGCTGGGCCAGGAGTTCGAGCCTAAAGCCAAGCATCCCACTTCAGGCTCGGCGGACCTTTGTCTCATCACCCAAACCCCTCTGAACACAGTGACTGCACATTTGAAGGTACTTCACTGTCTCTCTCTCTCTCTCTCTCTCTCTCTCTCTCGAGTTCTGTGATACATTTTTTTGGGGGTCTGAAACAACGTAGAGGCATACAGTACACCTTCTGTTTTGAATTTCGCACATTGTAATTGTACGCCCTCTGTAGGTCTGTGGAGTCCAAATAGAGGAGGGCCCAGTGGAGAGGAGTGGGGCTACAGGGACCATCACCTCACTGTACATTCGAGATCCAGATGACAATCTCATCGAAGTGTCCAACTATAACCAGCCGGCAACTGAAAGGGCTTCCTAGGACATCTGTGTCTAGACTTTATGTATATGAAGAAAGATCACTATTATATCACATGTGATTAATGCGCCAATCACCTCTGATAATGACTTTCTGAGACATGATGTAATGTAGAAAGCATATGGAGTCATTCAGTGATCGAGGCATCCTAGTTGCTTTGCACATAGTGGCCCAGATATGAAAAGTGGAAAAACAAAACGGCATGGAAAGTGGGGAAATACAAACTGGGATCTGGAATCCCCACCCTCCACCCCACCCTGCCAAAGCTTTTATGACACAGGAAGGTGGTTATATTTGTCTCTTCCTGACGGCGGGGAGCTAGGAAAGCAGCATATAGCATTACATTACATCATTGTGTGGGCTTGGTTTTGCATATATGGTTTCAGGTAATTATACAGAAACATCAGCTGGGTTGGGCTGTCAAAAGATAATAAATATAATGACTAGATCTTAGAAATAACTATATGCTGGATGTGATGCAGACAGCTGGCACAGTAGAATATACAATAAAGTATTATTTCCATTATGCACATATACGTATATGTATTTTTTTTTCTGAAACAGTTTTTGGGTTGAGTTCATTTTGTTTTTTTGGTTGATTTATGTTTTAGCCAAAATTTAAGGAAAATCAATTTTTCCAAGAGACTGATTTGATGTGGAAGGAGTGCATGCATTTTCAATTCTATAGCCTGTCCACACACCCATAATATGCACATGTGTAAAAGAATAATAGAGCTGGGATTGACGGACACTAAATTCAGCATGATCTATACATCTTATCTTATGTTCCTGACCCTTGTGCTACAACATAATAGTACCGGGGGGATAATACGATAATCAGGGCAAAGGGAATATGACCACAAACTCAGCCAAAATGGTTTACAACAGACTCAGTTTGTTACTGTTAAGAGATAAGATTATTTATTCCCAGAGAACATTTGCATTTGACACCAGCAGCAGTGTGCAACAGTCACTGTGACGGAACAGTAGAAATTAAATGGCAGATCAATACATCGACCCACCCTGGACCGGTTGCGTCACACGGTAACATATTGAGACATAACAACCATTCACTCCAACATATAAATCAATAGTCAATTTCGAGTCTTCCGTTAGTCTGCTGCAAGCTTGTGGTCAAAGGTAAAGGTGGAGAATGCCTGAAGCGAAACCACACAGATGGTGAGAGCGTGCGAACGCCGCACAGAAAGGCCCCGGTCAGATTTAGTGTTTGAAGCTTATTACAGATAAAAAATTAAGAAAACTATATTTCATATATTTGGTCACTGAGACAGTGAAAAATACATATTAAAGTTTATCCCTAGGGGGCCATCAGCCATTTCACATGGCTCTCATAGATGCAAAAACACTTGTAATTAAACCGAAATGTCTTGAATAGTCATTTTGCATCTTCATCGGTGACACAAACACAGTATCTTCACATCTGAAAGGCTTTAACACGGTGTACTGCACATTATAAATGTAACTTCTATGGCTTCAGGTACCGTATTTGTCAGAGGTAAAAATGATATGGCTTGGATAATATTGTTTTCCAATTCACATTTAATCATAGTGATCAGTCAGAGACGGATTCAAGACGAGGACAGGGTGAAGCAGCCTGTCATCCAAGGGGCTTATTTAGATCGTTCAGAAACCAAAAGGCTTAACATTTTCAAGAAATTAAGCAAGCTCAGTTTGTATGAAGGGATTTTCTGTGAGTAGCATAACCTGAGTGACCGAGAATCTTCGCAGACATCTGGCCCTGTTTTCAAACTACGAGAAGGGCCTTTTCATCCACACCAAAATAGCCCGGTCTTAAATAATTCAATTGCTGCAACGTTCAAGACGTTTCAGACTCACTCATTTGTGTAAGCTGTAATCACTTTGGCCTCAGGGCATAACACCCATCATAGCACACTTCCTGCAGCTGTGTTGATTTCCTAGCGCTGCAATGAGCAGTGTGGTCCTTGAAGACTTCTTTAGGTTGAAAAACTATTGTTACAGGCAAGCGTTATCTGTCGCTAAGACAATGCGAAATGCTGACCATTGCCTTAACACAGCAATTAAAGAGAACCAAAGTTGTCCCTCCAATTGATGTGCAATCTACTTTTCATCCTCTTTTCTGTCAATAACTAACCTTTTAGCTGCCATAATTAATAATAATTATCTACAATAACATTATAGCTAATCAACCTCTTTCGTACTGAAGAGGCTATTCTTCCCAGACAACGTTGTTGCTATGGATTAGCAAATATTTCAACTTACATTTATTGTAAGTAGGTGAAGAAAAGAAGTGTGCTGGAGTAACCAGCTTCAGTATCAACTGGACGTACTGTTCTTCAGTGGTTTAACATTTGGATGAAGATGCAGAGACGCCTTTTAAAAATCATCTCTTTCTGAGTGCACTCAAGCAATTTATTACAGTAGAGTCTCCCTGCAGTGAACCATACTTCTGACGATCCAAGCTCCAACATTGCAGTGAATAATTGGAATATGCCGTCCATTTATGCCACCATTCCTTAAAGAAGGTGACCGTCTCCTCTCCCTAGCAATTTATTACTGACTGGCCAGCATAGTGTATCATCTCTCTCTCAGTTAGGAGGTGAGGTCAGCGTCTCTTGGTCAGAGATAGACTCTCTATTTTAATTAAGTTCGTTTCTGTCACTTTTGCTGTAAATAATTGGATGAATGAAACCAAGCTTTTTCCTCTCCGACTCCTTCACATCCTGCTGCGTGTTCCTCCCTGTGATCAACACTGCTATATACATGAAACTTAAACCCATGCCGCTCAAACAGCTGTGTATCAATGCACGATTGTTTTTATCTATATCTCTTTTATGTCTATGCTATGTTTGAATTTTTTTTCCATTTTTTTCAAATGTTGTCATCTTCCGCAGCGAGATGAAGAAATTCATAGTCTAAAATCAAGAACGCTAATCTTTGGCAAGATGTTGTATGTGTAGGGGTGACTTGTGGACCTTTGGAATTCCAACTTTCCCTCATCAATTGACAGACATCTTTACCATTTAGAAATATCTGTCTATGCTTATACCCCTTTTTTGTAATCATATTCATTTATGCCAGGGTATTTTTTCGGATCCACGATTACTGATACCATGTAGAAAAGCTGTTAATAACTAATTTACTAATAATTTACTAACTAATTTACTAACTAATTTACTCTTCAATTCTCACATTCTTCTTTTAGAAGGGAAGTGAAATACTTTGGAGGTAAGGTTTTTTTTTTCTTTTTTTGTAGCAAAATGTGAAATACTTAGATTTTGTCAACATTTCCTGTTTTCAATTGAACTTCCAGACTGTAGTCATGCAGCAACTTTATTAAAATGGGAGCAAAAATTCTACGTGTGGTACAGATCAACAATTTGGCAATCCACCGTTTTATATATACGGAGCAAACATTAAGAACTTGTAGTTTTTAAATTCAAATTGATCATGATTTATGTGCGATAATACATGTTGTTTGGCTAAATAAAACCAACAAAAATAATTTAATATAAACTATGTCTTCAGGAGACATAGACCAAAGCAGTAATCCCCATGTTCTCTGTATGGCTGAAACGGTCACTGCATATGTGACAGGAGGGCGGTGCAGTCCTCAAGCCGGTCCAGCCCCTCTATAATTTCAATCAGCCTCTCGACCTTTTCCGAAGGGAGCACTTCCCCTGCATTTTCCCTGAACTTCTTTCTCAAGCTCTCATTGGTCAATGGATTGCGCCAGTGACCGTAAAATGTATCGCAGCGTCCCCTCAAAATGTCTCCGCTGACGAGCGTGACTCGAACTTCACTGTACATGCGGTCAAAATTAGCCAAGTTGTCATGGGGATGCTCCACGCGCGTTCGACTCAGAAGAAAATGCAAATCGGGCCTCATCATAGCAGTGGGGGTGAAGGACTGCGCTGTCATCTCTCCATCCAGGAGAGTGCTGCAAGCATTGAACTGGAATGAGTGGCGTGCCTGATGGTCGGACTCAGGGAAAGGCCTGTTAATGTATTTTGAGTGGGGAACTCTGAGCAGAATGTCACGGACCTGAGTGGGAGATACAGTGCCCGGACTCGTACCCACAAGAAGCTTATGAACTGAGGCTGCAGCATCTGCCACCCAGTGCATCCCCAGATGAGCGGGAAAGCGCTTGAAACCTATGTCTTGGTCCTCCAGTAAAAATGTATGAGCGCCAGGCGACTCTAAGGGCTGAGGCATGTAGTCCTTGTAGAACACGTTGAAGCCAGAGACCCCTGCAACATCATCCAGGACCAGCTGACTTGCCTCCAGGCCTTGGGAGGCCAGGATGGCAGCCTCGAGTCCCAGGCGCGAGGCATTGCCGATGTGCAGAGGTTTGCACTGAGTGGCAGCATTAGCCATCGGGGCTCCGGATAGAGAGGCAGCAATGGCTAACGCATGGCTGCTCTGGGTTGAATCCAAGGACAAAAGGCAAGCGCAGGCTGCTGCACTGCCCAAGGTCCCCACAACGCTCGGGGGGTGAAACCTGATGAAAATGAAAACAGAAACAATTGCGTGTCCCGGTGCTGGTTTCACTTTGATTAACAAGCATTTAAAAAGGGTGCAGTTAAATTTGTGTTTGTAGCAGTCACACTTTTGTGCATTTGACACAGCTAGAGAAAATATTTATCTACTCGGTTTTAAATAGAAAAGGTTCTTCATATTTATAAATGTAAATAATGAAGAGTTTCGTTTAACTTGGCGCAAACAGCGTTGAAATAGCCCCCTGTGATGCTTTCGGCCAAGCGGCTAAGTATACGAAACTCACAAAGCCTTCTGCTGTCTGTGTGATGAATGTATTAACACAGTCACAGCTCATTTACACCACCATTACACTACATTTTAGTGCACTGGCTTTCTTTTTAAACCACACAGCTGAGATCAGCACAAACAAATATGGACATTTATGTGGAGGAGGCAAAAAAACATCTCTATCATTTTAACTGTCAAAAGGTCAGAAAGGCAGAAAAAAGTACCTTCCGCACACAGCTGCGCTTGTGCTGCATAAGTACGATTCTGCATCTGATCTGACCCACTCTCACCTTTTGGGGATGCCATGAGCTTCATTAGAGAACCTCAACAGTCGGCCCTGGATCTCAATGCCAACGTTGAAAGCCAGCAGCAAGTCCAGACCACCGGGTTTGCTGTTTGCAGGCATCATGTCAGTGAGAGCTAACACAGCAGGAAGGACCGCTCCCGAGGGATGAGTGGCAGGATGCCACGTATCATCAAAGTCCATGGAGTGAGTCTGTAGTGAAAGGGTGCATTTTTAAACACTACCGACTGACGCTCTCATCTTTGTGACGGTCAGACTGTTTTAATTGGAAGAGCAGGATCTCTAACGTGTATAACAAGCTTGAATCCTGAAGAGTCCGTGCTGTCTGCCTTGAAATCCCTGCCGAGTCTATGTATGATAATGGTGACACATCTGCTCCAGTTATTTATACTCACTGCAACTCCATTGACAAAAGCCGCCAGTGTTGGGGAGACCTTCGTGTCCTTGCGTCCGTACACAGAGCTGATGTCATGCGGAGCATACATGTGCTGGGGAGGAGTAGTGCAGACAGGTAAACATCAGGAATTGTTCCAGGGTCTATTTTAAATGTAACAGCCTCAGAAAATGTGTCTTCTCTGTGGACATGTCTCTAACTGAATCTGGACGGCCACCCTTAGAATAGAAGTAGAAAAAAATAGACAGACGTCTTCAGTAGGACAACACTTTTCACAATAACAACCAGAGATCTCCCCTCACGGCCTTCAACTTACTTTGACAACATTGTTATTAGCTTTTAGCCGTCTTGTATAAATGACCAGATA
Source organism: Fistularia tabacaria (assembly GCA_901007705.1). Classification (NCBI taxonomy): domain Eukaryota; kingdom Metazoa; phylum Chordata; class Actinopteri; order Syngnathiformes; family Fistulariidae; genus Fistularia; species Fistularia tabacaria. The sequence continues at coordinate 21,167 of CAAKHD010012390.1, forward strand.
AGTACTTTCTGAGCGCTCGTTTTATATTTTCTTTTACATTTCCCCCGTCACACCTGGCAGTGCTCGAGTGCCAGCTGAAACACGTCAGTTGTACTGCCAATCAGACCAACTCCGACGCTGTCGAGTACCATCCTCTTACTCCGTTGAAGGACTACAGAGGACAGGTGTTCGGGCTTTACGGCACTGATAAAGTTCCCAAAACTGCCAGTAACTGTGTCCTTGGGGGCTCTGCTCTTCAAAACTGTGTTTGGAAAAAAAGGATGCAACGCAAAAAAGTTAGCATATACAGCAAGCAAATACAGTAAGATTTGACAGGATGAATAGATTATTGTTCCGTGTACTTTACCCTCCATTGCACCCTGATGGACTCCCCTGATGGACCACATTGCTCTGAGGGTTTTCTATAGGACAGGAAAAGAGATTTGAATAAATAGACAAATAAATAAATAAATAAAAGTTTTATATATATATATATATATATATATATATATATATATATATATATATATATATATATACAGTGAATCTATCAAATGAACATCATTATTAAACAAAAGTCGAAGGAAATCAAACAGCCCACCTTTGCTACTCAGACATGAAGATGTATTTTATGAAAATATCCCAAGTCTGTACCTGTAAGTTGGACATCATTGTTTCAGTTTGGTGTTTCTCCCAAGTTTCGTTGTCTTTACTGTTATACAGTGGATATGTTGGCAGCTGTTGGAGGAAGATGAGGCTGGAGGAGATGATGATGATGATGACGATGATGCTTTCAAGACCGACTGCAAACCAGCTTTATATAGTCCCAGAGTTACAATGCTGAAAAAAGGACAAGTGTGTGAACAACAATGAGTGGTAAAGAGGGAAATTTACAGATCTGGTTGTCATCGTCATAGCTGACATCACTAACTTCATAAATGGGTAAAAAGAGAGCGGAGCCTTTTTTTTTCTTATAATTCTGTACAAGGCCAGCTCTCAGGTTGCAGAAATTCCCATCAACTCCTCCTACAGGAGAGGTTAAAAGCAAGATTTCATCCTGGATTCAGAGCACTTCAAGATCTGCAGTTCAGAACAAACTTACCAGGTAAGACTTTGCTCCCGTTTGCTTTTATTTCCACCATAAACTGAACGACTCTTGCTTATTGCTTTAAAATACCATTTTAAAATCACTTTTGAGAAAAAAAAAATTACAGAACTGTTAGCTTTAGAGTCAACAACGCTCCAATGTGACTATTTGTGATACAGTAAACAAAAATAATTTTCGTCTTTAAAGAACGACAAGACAAACAAAAAATATTTTTATTGACGTAAAATGAACCTGCATTCTTTCTCCTTTGTCAAAATTTAATACAAAAAAGGAAATTTTAATATGTGCAATATCTGCGATGGCTCGAGGAAATTCAATTTTATAAGTCAAAACTGCATTTCTACTCAGGATTTAGATGCCATAATGAGGGCTTTAAATCTTTTTGACTTGCCTAAAACGATCCATAAAATACCAAAATGTATTGATCTTATACAGTATACAGATGTAATTATGATATATATATATATATATATATATATATATATATATATATATATATATATATATATATATATATATACACATTTGTACATATATATATGATGATAATATATTGTATATACAGTGTGCGAATATATATATATACATATATATAAAGACACTTTTTCACACAAAACTGAACTTTAATGCTATCAATAGTTTGCTGTCGAATATGAATTTGTCACGTTAGAATTGTTAATCTCTTTGAAGATATGAACATATATGAACATACTTCTAATGGCGTTCTTTTATTTAAATCCGCCGCTGTGATTGTCCTTTTCAGCAAAGCTGAGTGTGAAAGCATCATGACCACGCCTGAGGGTTTTCCAGCCAGTTTTTATGGCGAGCCGGGAGTTTTAGGGATGTTATCAAATGGGATCAGCGCTTTCGTTGTACTCTTACAGAACTTTAACACAGTACGCACTGGCGTACCACCACATGGAGTGGAGAACATACTTGCGGGTAAAACCTGAAGATAGTTTGCTATTATAATATTGTTTTTAACACAATGGAAATTGAAATATGTGTTTTTTGTGTCATTTTGATGCTTTTTTTTCAAGGTGTCCATCTCATCCTGATCGGTGGTATCTGCCAGCTATTCGCAGGAATACTCTCTTTTCGGAAATACGATCACTTGAGTGCCACTGCCTTCGTTGGCTACGCTGCTCTTTGGGGGAGTTACGGTGCTACTCAGATCTACTTTGGTGCCCTCACTGAAACTCCCACAGAATCTCCACTGACCATCAGCAACATGTCCCTGTCCAATGATGTGGTGAGCGGTGTGCTGCTGAATGGAACCACAGAGATCGGATTTTGCCATATATGTCTTTCCCTTAAAGAGACAGCCATAGCTGGTCTTGTCCCTTACATCTTTCTCTCCTTTCTCCTCGCCTTCTGCTCAGCCACGGTCAACTACATCATGCCAATTGTTTTTGGGGTCATCACGGCTACTATGATTTTTGAAGCAGTGGGTCTGATGGCAAGATGGGCTCTTGTTCTATCTGGGATTTTCGAGTTGCTCATCCTTATCATCACAATCTACGGCTCAGCTGCGCTGCTTGCCAAAGGTCTGACTCACCGCCTTCCCCTCAAAGGCTTTGGGACCCCTTTATTTAATGTTCTCCTTCTGGGAACTACCAATTCAGGGACGGCCAAGAGCACCGGCACAGAGAAGAAAAAGAACACAAAATATGCAGAACCGATGGCCTTGGGGTTCTTCTGTGACACTATTTGTCCCTTTATCTTCGCCTTTTACAGCTTTGGGTACATGCAGTCATTTGGGTTAGGGGCTGCTTGGGTGTCAATCAGCTCAGTTGCCCAGCTGCTCAGCAGCTACTACTCCCATCTACGCCAAGATTGCTATTACACCACAAAGTTTGGTCTCCATGCTGCTTTTTGGCTTGTCAAAGCATGGGATGAGTTTATAGCATCCGTTCTAGTTGTAGAAGAAAATGAAGTGCTCTTGGGGAGGAGGACGATGGTGGGAAGCTGGTTCTTTCTGGCGGCAGCATTGGTGCTTTGTTGCGGAAGCCTGAACATGGATGCGCTGGAACTGATCCACAACGCTTGCTTTGTTCTCCTCACAGTTTCCACAATCCAGCAGCTCCCTCTCCGGCAATACCGCATTTTTTTGGGGGTAGCTTCTTCCCTCTTCTCCGTGGTTTCCTTGTATGCTACTTTCGCTCATCTTATCAACACCATTGCAGAGAAGTTTCTAATCCCTGTTGGACCAAAGCCTGTCTCCACCGACAAGCTTAAACAGATGTTTGCCTGCCACAGATCTATCAAGGGAGATCAAGAGAGGCCTCTCCACAAATCCTCAGATACCTTGTTTTACCTTTCAAATGGAGTGGCATGCCTCTCTGCACTACATGGCCATGTATCCAGCACAGACCTTGCATTTCTCCACCTGACTGTCCCTTGGGTCCTCATACCCGGTGTAATCATCCAGTCCTATGTTAGTCGGCTGGAAGTCACAAGTGCGGACCGGTTTGGATCAGTTGTCTCATCAGTCTATGTGGTATTATGGGCTACCTGGACCTGGTTTAGATTTGCAGGTATGTCATTGCTTACAAGGCAGTTTACTGATTGAGTCTGCAAAAAGTGGTGATTCTATGTTTTTCACTTTCTAGGCAACCTTCTTCAGCTTTCAACAGGTGATGCCTACGGTTTTACTGTTGGTGCCATTGCTTTGCTGATTATCAATGGCTTCCTAATGCTAATGGGTAAGAATGACTGCTTTATATCGGAAAACACTTATTGAATTCCCTTTTTAATCAATTGGAATCTCTTTGCTTTTTTGTAAGCCTCCTACAGGAACCTGGTTTTGCTTTCCCTAACAACAATCGTGGAGGTGATATTGGTGTGTTTCTTGCTGTCCACTTTGCAGCGTCTGCCATACCAACTTGAGAGTACGTTCAGACAAGAGGTTGAGAAAATTGTTCACTTGAAAGATGCATTGTCAATAAAAATTAGGAAATGTGTATTGCAGTGTCCATGCTTGCATTGTGTTCCATAATTTGCATATATGGGGTCCTGGCGTCATTGATGAACTGCATCTTCTCACAACATCTGCTACCTATGGGCCCTGCCTTATTAAAGGTAACCAATTATCTAACATTCTATCTCCATGCAGATAGCTTAACTGATAATCTTTTTATTGAATTGTCATTATCTTCTCATAGGAGGTGGTGAGGAGGGAGACAGTCTCGAAGACAAATTGTCTTGCGGCTGACTCATCCCTCACCAGTGGTCTTCTAGAGATCGCCAAGCTTCTGGGGGATGGGGGAGTGTGCGGTATCCCCACAGACACCGTGTACGCTCTGGCTGCGTCCTGCAAAAATCCACAAGCTATAAATACCATTTATAATATCAAAGTAAGACCAAAGCTTATAGTATGCATTAATGTCAAGCATTGATGAGCGATAAAATTCAATAAAAAGTCAGCGAGACCTTCCAAATGAGAAAATCATTAACCTTATCCATGATGTGGTAGGACCGACCAACAGAGAAGCCCATTTGCATTTGCATCTCTAGTTTGGATCAGCTGGCAGCGGCCGACCCTCCCTTCAGTCCTCTGCTCTGGGAGTTCATGAGAAATGTGTATCCAGGAGGCATCAGCTGCATCGTCAGCAAAGGAGACTGGCTCTTCAGACTGGGTAAAGCGGGAAAAACACGCAAAACAATCGAAACCTTTTTTTTTTTTTCATTTGACCTACAGCTTCCAGCCAGTCTCTTCATGGATTAAGCGTTTTTTTGATGATCTCAAATAGGGATTGGCCCAGCTTATGACTATGTCGGGACCAGGGACACTATTATGATACGTGTGCCTGATCACACTGTGACCGGCCATCTCTGTGACATCACTGGACCCCTGGCTATTACCTCAGCCAATCCCAGTGGAGAGTCAGACAGCACCCACCACAGCATGGTCATCAAGTAAGCGTCGATTGGCTAAAATGTCTTCCTGTTTCGTTGTATCATTCATTCAGAGGAGTCCATATAAATTGCAAAGATATCACACACATGATATAGGATTACATGCACTTTTACACCATTATAACCTATTTAAAATCTATTGACCCTGTCCAACCTTCCCACCCTCTCCAGTCGTCTGGGACACAAGATCCAAGGAGTTTTGTGTGACGGGGAGTCTGGTGAATCGATCGGTTCCACGGTTGTCAGCTGCCTGAAAATCGACGAGGGTACACGGAATCATTCACAGCAAACGTTCGCATAATTTATTTTGTTTTTTATGTGTTTTATGTACGTGACTCGTCTTTTTCTCTGAACAGGAGCCATCACAATCATCAGGGAAGGCTGTGTCCCTTCTGCAAAAATCACACTGATTTTTGAGAGAGTTCAAAGCATGATGGTCTGAAGGTTGAAGGCCAAGTTTCTCTGCTTTGGCACATTATGGGCAGTAATATACGTTCAACAAAATCCCAACAAACCCGCAGGCAACTGAGAATTTTTTTGTATTTACAAGCGAATCTTAGCTTACATTTTACAATAAATAGCTTGATGGTTACAGTAGTTCTTGGTTCCTGGGGCTTTCTGTCTGCAGTCTGTATGTTCTCCCCATGTCTGCATGTTTTTCTTTCAGGCTTCCTTCCAAAGTCCAAAAACATGCAGCAGCTTAACTGGAGATTTCCAAACCTAACATGTCCCTGATCACATTGACAATAAATGAATTGATGTTTTACCGCATTGTGTCCTACTCTTATTAGTCTCATTTTGAAAAGTGCTTAATGAATATATCTGCTATTCTTGTTCGTAGTAGTATTCGTAATGTTGTTCATAGATCAGGAACAACTGTTTTTGTGTTTTTCAATAAATATTTAAACATTGTTTATCAAATGACCGTTTGAAATGGTTTCGTTGTTTGTTAGAAACTCCAATGTATGCTTTAAGTCAGTGCATATTTGAACCGTGTTATTTTAGAGAATAAAAGTCGCTTCAAATAATTTTGTCCAGTTAACTATATTAATGAATATCAGCTATAGTATATCATAAAGTACAAACCATATGAATATATCTGTGTCATTAACCGAAAGCAGGACTGGGAAGTGCTTTGGTTGCTAAGATATAAAGCCACTATAGGCTCAGGAGTGTCGTGACTCAGTTGGTAAAGTGGCCTTATCTTAATTGGAAGGCTAGAGTTTTATCCCCAGCTCCAGCTGAGAAAGTGCTGAAGTGTACTTGAGCAAGATGCTGAACCCTTTTATTGTATGAAGTGGTGGAAAATGGAACCCAAATGCAGTGCGGCAGCAGGAGTGCAGGAACTTGAACTGAGTGATGTTTTTATAGATTCGAAGGAAACTGGAAGGTGGGACCAAAGAGCACCCAGAGTTAAAACCAAAGACTGAATAAACCAACAGTTTTCTTAACTTTTCCCCAATAGTCTCCTTTCCGTTTCAGCTGCTCCGTTCAGGGGTCGCCACAGCCGATCACCTTCCTCCATCTAACCCTGTCCTCTGTAGCCTCTGCTCTCCCACCAACTAACTTCATGTCCTCTTTCTCTCCATCCATAAATCTCCTCTCCGGTCTTCCTCCAGACCTCCTGCCTGGCAGTTCCAACCTCACCATCGCCTCCTCTGTACATGTCCAAACCAACTCAGTGTGACTTTATCTCCAGAATATCTAACTTGCTGTCCGTCTGACGAACTCATTCCTGATCCTTTCCGTCCTCCTCGCTCCCAACGAGAACCTCAACATCCGCAACTCCACATCCGGTCTTTTTTCGTGTAAATAAGGACAGTTTAGGCTAACTGTGAGCACCACATTTAGAACCAGTCATTCACTCATGTAACCTAATCTCTTGAGAATGGAAGTGCAGAGCTCAAGCAGCTCATTGTTTTCTCATTGCATCTCATTTAATTTCATGCTTTTTTCATGCAACATGTGTACAATTACATGAAAAATCAGCATGGAGATCAAAATCTAATCAAACGGCACACTCAAGGAGATGCCTTATTAATTTTCACAGCATCAATCAGAGAGAAACTGTTTGCACTTTATCATTATATACATATTCATCAGAAAAGGCATACATTGTGGATTTATGATGAGAGAAACTGAAACACAAACTGATTGGCATTTTCGTAGAGATAGAATTTACTATATTTCATTACAGCCTAAGTGGCGATGGTAATTAATTATAAATCATATGAAATTATTTCTCTGAATCCTCACTCTTTGTTTTGAATTGAGCACCAACGAGCAAAATGTGAGACAATGATTATAGAAAAACGATTACTGTGGGATTATTATGTTTGCGGTAGTACTAAACTCGTTCCTGTGAATGGCAAGGACCTGCAAGACATCTTCACCCTCCCCTAAACTGCAGTTGAATTATCATTATCGTAATTGCATTTTAATGATTTGCAAACACATATAAATGTGCGTGCAATGACTGGGTAGAAAGAGACAACCACCGTTGGGTTCCAACCTTCTAACTGAAGGAGCTATTCTTTAAGGCTGCAAGATATAATTAAGCTTTCTGTGCCACGTAATGAGCAGAATTTAGCACATTAAGTTATGTTAATAAGGCGTCATTATAATTCATTACATCTGCAGCAGAAACTAATCTTAACAGGAGGGGAAAGTGCTCTGTGATGGTTTTGGAAACTGTCACTCCTTACCAAAATGAATCCTCCTCCGGTATGTGAGTATGGAATAAAATAGAATCGAATATTCCTTCCATTGTAATTCCAAAACTCCAAAGTATGGGTATTTTATTTTATCTCAAAATACACATCTGTTTTATGACAATTCCCCGACACAATAGCAGACCATTTTGATGATAGATAAATAGAAAATAAATCACATTGAAAAAAACACATTCTTCCCTTACTTCGAGGTTTCATGGCTTCAAGCATTCATAAAGTTGAATTTACCATAAAACATGTTACAGATAGAACTCCTATCACAGATCATAATGCAATAAGTGTTCTTAACAAATAATAAATTATTCTCAGTCCCGTCTGAAAAAGCACTTTCAGGGGAAGCGGTGCAAGGGGACCGAGTTTTCTTTTTCACGCTCTACCGTCACCCTCTCCCGAATACGGCTGCTGCATATCATCCGTGAAAGCAGGGTTGACAAACTCCTGTCTGTGCCGCCTCCAAACGTCCTCAAAAATGCGAAGAACCTTTGATGCAGTCAAAATAAAGGAGGCGTCAGTGACAGCGTTAACGCACCCTAAAACCAGTAGAACAGGAAGACGCTGTAATATTACCTTGGATTTAGGAATGACGCCCACTCTGAAGAAACCGATGTGTCCCGTTTCAATTTGTGTGCAGTCAACCACGGTGGATGCGATGTTCTCCGGGGAGGGTCCGTCACATAAAACACCATCCACCTCACAAAGGAACACATCATTCACTATAAAAGCGGGAGCAGCAGCGTCTCTTTCATTTATTAACGACGAACTGTTTTCACCTTCTTGCCCAGTTTTGCATAAACTTGATTGTGATGAGTTGTATCCGCCTCTCCGGTAGGGTTGGCGGAGGTAACGGCGATGGGCCCCACCTTGAAAAACAAAAATGTATTGACTCGGTCTTGATATCACTTTAGACGCATCGTTTCACCCAATTTAGCCGCTTTCCTCACCAAATTTGCGAGGTAAGTGGTCACAGAACAGTCCGGATTCCTGATGGCAATACTTTGCGGCGTCCCAATGTGCTTCGCAGCATCTCCCAGCCCGAAGGCGTCCATCCACGGGCCTGCGAGAGATGAGAAACATGTACATAACCCAAACCTGTGGAACGTGCACCGCCGTGCACAGACATTACCTCTGGGTATGACCATGCTGACTGAGGAGGGCCAGGCGGCCTCCATGAAGTCCAGCAGCAAAGGGCTCAGCAGGTGTCTCACTGGTTCCAGCTGCTTGGTGGAGGAGAGCCACATGGACATGGGTCGGTCCTGCGCCTGCTTCTTCACCCTGCAATTCAACACAGCGATTCAGGCCAGTGGAAAATCTATGACGAGTTGGAGACACGCGATAGAGACACGAGAAAGGCCGATATACTTCTCAGTCTGTCGACGTTATCCCCCTAAATTGGCTTTTCAGACGTATGTATGTATGTATGTATGCGTTGGAGCAATGTTGGTCAATAAAAACGTGCTATCGATTCCCAGAGGAATTTAATATACTTGCACCCTCTGAGGTTGATATTTGGTTGAGCACGGGTTGTTTGATCGCCGTCGGGACATAAAATCCCAAGCGCGCGACACGGAAATACAATGACAGAAGATATTGATTTTGAGTTGTTTGCATCGTACCCTTTACGGAAACATGAACCTTTACATGCATGTAACGTGACATTTTTCATGTTTTTATTACAACTTTGGGGGTTTGAACGTCGATCAGACTTGGATTTCTGATGTAAAAAAAGCCAAACGTCGGCATTAAGGATGCTACTAATTAATTGATTTTACTGATGGTACTTATATATTAAATAAGTATGTGTCTCATGTAATCAAAACTCCATTCATATGGACTCACTGGTATGCTTTGGTGACAGCATCAGGCCTGTGACACGCTGCCACCAGCACATACACGGTGTCACTGGGAATTCCACATATCCCTCCATTCCTCATGATTCCTGCAGAGGAGATCAGGGAGTTTAAAAAAAAAAAAAATCAGCTTGTATCAAAACCGCCGCATTTTTAATGCCGCGGCCGTTTTTTTTTTACCTGCAATCTGATGGACGGATGAGGCCTTGTGGGCCGGCAGGTGTGGACAGGTGTCCGCCCCGCCCCCAACTCCATTCAGCCTTATGATAGGTCTACCCAGTGGGATCTGAGGGGACCGGAAGGTGCCGTTGAATAAGCATGCCAGAAAACAATAAAAAGCGACAAGGCCGAAGATGACGGTGACAGCTATGTCATAACCTCTGGGAAGTGCGCCGACCGCATCCAGCAGGAAGCTTAAGAGGATGAGCTGGAAGCTGATGGCATAAACGCACCAGGTGACGCTCATGACCAGAGCTGCGGCTGTGACTAATAAGTTAAACAGCAGAAAGCTAATGATCCCCACAGCCAGGTTGAATCCTCTGGTTTCCCCGTACAGACCTCCGAATCGCGTCAAACCCCACACTGTCCACATCACCCCGTGCAGAGTGAACGCCGTGCTCTCAAAGACTTTGCCCCGGGAGAAAGCGACCGCGCCGCAGAGCATCTGCAGGGCTCCGCCCGCCGCCACCGCCCAGGGGAGAACCAGCGCGTACAAGGGATCGTCCGGCGGCGCTGCCGTCATGGCGAACGACGCCACGACGCTGCAGGCGTAGCCCAACACCTCGGCATCTGCGTATCTGGAGTAGCCCAGCTGAGGTCTGTGGAGCTCCTTGTCATGGGGTCTCAGAGAGAGATACTTAATCCTAGTTACCGATGTTTTAAAAAGGGTCTGTCCTGTTGGTATTTTCTTCGTCAATGCCATGTTGAATATGTTGACGAAAAGTAAGGCACCAGAGGCTACGAATATGATAGCCTGGATGATTTGAGTGGATCTATGGAAGAAGCTTTCAGGTTGGGCCGCTAAGACAATACAATAGATAGCAAATAATGACTGGTAGAGGCCTTCCAGCAGGCTTTTCTGACAGCTGAACACAGCCAGGATGAAAAAAAGCACGGCGAAGGCGACGGGCAAGGGGAAAGACAACCGCGGCTGGATGGAGTAGTGGGACAGCAGAGCGCTGTACCCCTCTGCAAACTTCAGCAGAGCCGTGAAACCGCAGAAGGTGGCGGATTGCGCATCCATGGCTCTGTAGAACAAGATGCACGTGACAACCTGGAAGACCCCGGCCGTCCACAGCCAGGGGACGTGCCCGACGGACAGCCTGGGGGCCACGCCCAGCAGAGGACAGGCCAGCGCCGCGGCTGAAAGCAGGTTCATCGCCACACTCACGGCCCCTGCGTCGTCCCTCCCCGGGTGCGGTTCGCCTCTCAGCTCGCGTTGCCTCTTGAGGCTCGAGCCAAGATATTCGACTTTACCGCGAGTGATGTTGGACAGCAGCCGTCTAAAACCAAAGAAACCGCACACAAGGGAGACCAGGAAGTAGTTTGAGGCGGTGGCAGATTGGCCGAAACCCGTCACCAACAGAGCGGCGATTTGATGGCCACAAGCCAGGCTGATGCCGGCGGCTATGAGAAACAAAACAACTTTGTTTAAGACGAGAGCGGCGCCGGCTATAACAAGCAGGGCGAGGGTAAACGCCACCAGGCCCGGGACCAGCGAGGCTTTCAGATCCGTGTCCTGCAGCAACCCCTGCCCTGCTACAATGTAGACCAGGCTGGAGCCGCACCAAAGACCGGAAACAGTCAGACACAGGGCAGAGAGGAGCTGGCTGCTGTTCAGGCTGCGACAGATGCCTAAGAGACCAAACATCAACACGGGCGTAAATATCTCTAGACATATATATAATAAACTAAATCAGTATTTGTGATGGAATAGCATTTTATAGTGGAAAAAAAAATCAAACAAACCTGCATAAGCGACAAGAAGAGCGAAGAGTAGGAGCACGATGCCCAGAGCAGTGTGGGGGATGAAGTCCTTTGACGGAGAGCTGGGATAGCCGTTCACCAAAAGAAGGAGAGATCCTGATGATCGCGGCAAGTGAATGTTACTCGCACAGTCAAAGAAAGAGGCCCGAGAAACTCCTTTTTATTTGCTTTAGCGGAAAGAAAATTATGGAGGTGGTTTTAGTTTATTTCTAGCTTACATGAAATCCAGGACCTCGCATTTAAAGATAGATCATTGGTCCTCAATGTGCTGAATTTCACCTTTTAAATTCAGATAAACGTGCTTTTGGATTTGAAATCAGCAGCAGGCGGCGGTCGAATTGAAGCTTTAACTTCTTCCCTCTGATAACATTTTGTGATTAAGTACTTCAATTCAACTACATTTAAGTGAAATTTCTATTGGACGTGAGAGAAAATGCACAAGTTTTATCTTTGTTTTAATGCAAAATACAATATATTATTACAACGTGTTAGAGCTTCTTTGTGGGAGGTTTTGAATGTCGGGATTCAATGATGTGCGGCAAATTGTGAATATCCTTGCGTAAATTGATAGTATTAGCAGAATGTTGTGCTGCCAGCACAAAATGCAAGAAGCTGCAAAATGATGCAGAAAAGTAGAACTATAGTATTACATTAGAAGTAGTACTATAAATGAAATAATAGTACTTATAGATAATAAGAATAGAAAATGACTGAATGAAATAGCTAAAACATTGACAGGGACCACTTTCAAGATGAGTGAGTAAGTTTTGAAGTAACTCATCAAGGTGTGGTATTTGTACTTGTACTTCAGGATGTGAATATTCCTTCCATCCATGTTTTTTTAAACAATTTACAAATGTATTATGTCAATTTTGGTATGCCGATCCTGTATATTGTAGAAGCCGTTGAAATGTAAAAGCTTACCGCCGGATATGCCCAGGACGCCCACGGACACGTGGAGCGGTCGGGAGAGTGGATCCATCGCCACCGCGGATGCACGCGCGCCCGTGGAAAGGGCCGCTCTTTATACCCGGAGGATGGAGGCGGAGGACGGAGGCGGAGTATCATCTTCCCCATGGACAAAAACACCTGTGGGAAAGTTGACTCTCAAAATAACAAGGAACACAGTTTCGTTGTTTGCTTGCAAACACGATAATTGGTCAGTGTTATTCATATATTCGAGTTCAGGGTGTACCCTCATGTAAATAAAGTTTTAAAAAGGAAAGGGAAAAAATAGCTCAACAGCAAATGACATCATCTATTTGTAGCCTCTCCCTTTTTTAAATACTCAACAGAGGAGGTTTTACTCCTTGTACAAAATAACAACCTGTTGGATTCACAAACAGCACCTTGAAATCCAAAATGGTCATGGTGGCGTGGGAGGGGCGGTGAGTGTGTGTGTGTGCGTGTGTGTGTGTGCGTGTGGGTGTGTGCGTGGTAAATGGTGGGGCAATAAAAGCTCAGCCCAGCCTGAACGCCTGTCCTGGACGGCGCAGCAACTTTGCCTGTTTTACAACCGATACCTGTTGGAGGTGAGAATCTAACTTTCGCCATCTCACCTTTGCGGAGTTAGTTTATTTTGAAAGTAAGCCTTACAAAATAAATCATTTGTGAAAAAAACAAACAACTACTAATAATAATGAAAAATAAAAGAGATTAATAATAATGATAATAACATAAAATGAAGATTAATATTTGTCTACTGATTTGTGTTATAAATGTATTTTTTTTAGGATTTTGTATGATTTTTAACAGGTTCTCAATATGATGTTTGTAGAATAATTTATTATAAATATTTATGTATATTTATTGTACCAGTCTCATGTCTGTAATGGCAGTGTGTGCCAGAATTATTTACACTTTCAATAAACTGCAAAGAAAAGTCTTCAGGTGAGGTAGACCGTACTGTGCCAGGCACGCGTGAGCCTGCAGGTGCCGGGTTGCCTCTGTCCTTCGATAAGCAATATAATATAAAATAAACGAAATGAATAAAAATAAAATACGGAGGACTTTTACAGCAAAGAGGCACATGGACTTTGTGTACAAATGAAGGAAAGGCCGCATTTAGTTTTCAGATTTATAACAAATGGGACAAGAGGAAAAAGAAAAAAAAATCAAGTATATTTCAGAAAAATTTGACCTGAAGTGAATGATTCTCTCCTCTTGATGAGCAACAAGGATTAAAACGGTTAAATCACCAGAATAATGTTATAAAACCAACCAAAACTTTAACTGAGGGTCAAAATTGAAAAGCTGTTGTACACTGCTCCATACTTTTATTTGTTTACGATGAATAGGAAGTGTTTAGAGCACATGGAGAGCGCAGAGCATGTTTCCCCTATGAAAGAATTGAGAAATAGAGGAAAAATTCTAAAAGATATGAAAAGTTACCACTAGCCAATATGCATGCTGCCAGTCGAAGAGGGAACGTCCCCTTTGGAGTTCTTGCCATCGTAAATCTCCTCAGCAGTCGTGAGCCTCCACACATGTCACTGTTTAAGGGCCCTCCACCGGTGACCCCTCAGTGAGGGGCCCCTACGAGAAGGAGCAGAAGCGTCTCTACTCGACTGACTCCTTGCGTATCGTGTGCTTTTCTCGCAGCGTCTCACGGGAAGCGGCGATGAAGCGCGCCGCTGTTATTCTCTCAGGGTGCGGATTTTACGATGGCACGGAGATCCACGAGGCCTCCGCCGTCCTCGTCCATCTGAGCTACGCGCGAGTAAAAGTAAGAGCGCCGAGAGCGTCCGGCTCTGCTGCAGCAGGGCAAACGTCACCATCGCTCCCCCCCTGAAACACCTCAGGTGCAAATGTTCGCCCCGGACGTGGCTCAGATGCACGTGGTGAATCACCGCGACGGCAGTCCCACGGAGGAGACCAGGAACGTCCTGCAGGAGAGTGCGCGCATTGCCAGGGGCAGCATCATGGATTTGGCCGACTTGGACGTATCAGCATTCGATTTTGCCTTCATCCCCGGTGAGAACCGGCTCACTTTCTAATTTTTTGCTACAACGGTACATTCATAGGTGTATACTTCAGGGTCCTTCTGTGTGTGGTCCTGGTGTAGGGGGTTTCGGTGTGGCTAAGAATCTCAGTGACTGGGCAGCGCGCAACAAGGACTTCACCGTCCTGCCCCGGCTGACGGAGCTCATCCAGGCTTTCCACGAAGCCGGAAAGCCGCTGGGCATGTGCTGCATCTCCCCCGTGCTGGCAGCCAGGGCGCTGCCGGGCTGCGAGCTCACCGTGGGAAAAGACGAGGAGTGTGAAACGTAAGCGAGGAGGCGCTCGGATGGACACGTGCCGTTTGAGTCCATCCTTGAGGGAGGGTCTAACTTCGTCTCTCTGGTCCTTCTCAGGTGGCCGTACTCAAGCACGGCCCAGACCCTGAAGGAGATGGGCTGCAAACACGTGAATACCGATGTGGACGAGGCGCACGTCGACGCTAAAAACAAGCTGGTCACCACATGCGCCTTCATGTGCGACGCTCCCCTGCATCGCATCTTTGACGGCATTGGCGTCATGGTTAAAGAAACACTGAGACTGGCCTGAGAGATGCTTTCCTTTACGCTACTCTGCTTCCTCTTTACTCCATAATTAAAAAATAAAGCCCCAAAAAATGTCCGCGCATCCTTGTCTTTTCTCCGAATCATCGAGGCGTCAACAGGCAACGATGCACACCTAACCTCCCTGAGCTCTACCTTCATGCATCCAGGGCCGTCATCTCAGTCCATACGATTAAATTCACATCAATGCTTGCTGTCACGGTGGTTAACACCAACACTGTTGTCAGTGTTGAAATATCCATTTTGAAATAAGCTATAAACGCTATGTTTCATGAACACGGGGATCTTGGATTTGATGAGCTTCAGCGGGAGGACATGTCAATCAAGCGCTGCGCCGATCTACAACCAGTGTATGGCACATTGAATGTGTAAAAAAAGATAAATGGTATTGTTTCTTCAACAGTCTATCAAACGCACCTCATTAAGATTCACCGTTGGACGGGGGTCGATGAACGTTAGATTGGGTGATATATTCAGATTCATTATCAAACCGTGAAGACGTTCATTATGGGAACAGTTAAGGTTTTGTTGTCGTGTTTCATTTTGATTCAGAACTCATAATTAATTCTTTGACGCAAAGGTGGAGGTGACCTTTGACTGCTCCACCTGCCACTTCAGGTCTTTTAATTTTAGCAGCATTGTATTCCCTTGTAATACAATACCAACCATTTCCACTACTATTTCTTTTCTGTTTTATCTATTTCCACACCCACCTTTTCTTAGCTCATTATATTTGTTATTGGAGATATTTCCCCTTGCACGGTTCCATATATTTTAAACTTAGAGCCTCACATCGAGCCACGTAATGCTTTCAAGACACACAGCAAGTTTTCAGTAGAATTCAATAACAGCACAAATGTAAGTGTATGTTTTCAATTTAATGATTTTATTCTGTGGAACACACCAGAAGGCATCAGAAGATGCAGTGATTTATCATCTACTGTTTTGAGAAGTGGTTGAAGCAGTCCTCCCCGCTGACCAGGACCGTCGCAGGGAACGTCCTGGGACGATCGGGATCCTGGAGGGATTGAGAAAGGCGCCTAGATTAATGAGCGGAGCGAGCACGTTGGACGCGGGACGGCGCTCGGATTTCGCATTCTGCTCGCCTCACCTGAACGGGGCATGCGGAGGTGGGCACGTAACGGACCACCAACCCGCAGCGCCTGTGCGGGGATCTGTTAGTGTCGCTGCTGTGGACGAGGAAAGCATCATGGACCTGCGGGATGAAGTTCCACAATCAAATCAAGCTCCGCTAACATTGAACTTTTAAAGCTACCTGAAGAAAAAGAGGAACTTACAGACATCTGGCCTGCTGCAAGCTCGCACCACACGGCCTTGTCCGTCTCGACCAGCTCCTCCGGAATCTCCTGGTTGACCGACAGCATGTTTCCGGAACGTCTGGATTGGCGATGGAGGAGAAGGCCGGAGCGGTGACTCCCTGCAGGAGCAGACGGACGGGTGACTTGGTAGAAGGTTACCGCGGAGATGCGTCGGATGGAGGAGCCGATTTACCTGGGATGACTTTCAGGGCACCGTTCTCTTTCATCGAGTTGTCCAGAGCGATCCAGACAGAGAGAACGTGTCCTTTCTCTATGCCCCAGTACCTGTCAGTAACGGGACGTAGGAACAAGACGTGGTTCAGGAACCTTCTCCCCTCCCACCAGACGTTCTGCTTCATGCAAACCTGCCTTATATCCTGATGCCAGGCTACGTAGGGAAGCCCTTCCTCCTCAGCGTCACCTCCAAGTCCGGTTTCCCCCTTTTTGGTCGGGTACTTGCAGATGAAGCGTGAGTCCAGCATGATGACATCAGGACCCAGGATGGCTTTGGCCGCGTATAAAACCCGCGGGTGTTTGACCAAAGCCATGACCCAGGGATACTTGAAGTGGACGTTGTGGAGGCTGTACTGGGTGTACTCTTCGCCTGCCGAGCCACGCACGGACAAGATGATCGAAAAATTTCCTACATACTTCTCAGCTCGTTCTCGTCTATCGGCACTTCTTACCAAATTCCCTCTCCAGGTCAGAGAAGCCCCGCCTGGCCTCCTCCAGCTCCTCGCCGCTCAACACGGGCAGCATCGGGAGGTAGCCCTGCTCTCTGTAAGCCTTCTCCAGTTCAGCCATGGCTTCCCGCTGTCTAGAACCACATGAGTACATTCGTGAGGAGAGGAGAGGACTGTTCAGTCCCAGACTCGTTTTCAAAACTGTGAACGGAGACATTAAAAAACAAACATCCAAAAAGTCAGTAAAAGCAAAGGTGGCGACAGTGAAACCTGCCCGGATTTCACTCTTGTTTAATCACTGTCACAGGTTGTCTGTTGAACATCGTTTGCCATGGCAAATTCCTTGTAGTTGAAAAACAACTTGGTGATTACAGCAATTCTGATTTCTGACTCTGAAAGGGTTATGAGCAGAAAAGGGGAAATGCCCAAAACAGGGAAAAACAAGGGAATGCAATTTTACATTTTCACAAACGTGCGACCACGACCGTGAAACTAAATCTGAGGGTGCGGATTTCCCACGGGCCACCTGCACGTCATACCTGGATTACGCTCGGCACTCAAAGGCCATTGTTGACAGAACAAAACACCAAACCTGTATCCCTTGTCAAAATCTTATTGAGGCAACCGGACTTGATTTCTCCCGTCGCAGACGTTTCAACTTGCTCCTGAGAGGCTTCTTGGGTTCCAGTGCGGGGTTTGGGCAATATATCTGCCAGGGCTGTGGGTTGGTCTAAGCTGAGATAGCTTGTTATGTTAATGAGAGAGTTGCTTTCACGGTGAGACTCTGACAAGGATCTACTGTGACCCTGGAGGCTGTGAACCCCCAGAGATGTGGGATTAACCACCTGAGTGAAGAAAAAAAACACCCCACATTTTATTTTTAACCTCGGCAGTGGTGTAACATTTAACCAGGAACAGATAGGGGAATTCCTCCGCAACGTATTCAAGTTTTGAGGCGGATGCAAGTCAGTGAACTATCAGGGCAGCTCATATTCGCCCGTGTCATGACATCATTTTCTTTCTGCCAAGTCACGATCCGCTTTTTCTCCGAGAGGCAAAACTATTTGTGTCTGCCGGAACAAACACAGGTCTCACGGCATGTGTTTATTCTGCATTAACAAAGAACAATCATAGGGTTTTAGATTTTTTTTTTTTTTTTTTACCAGACACTGACAGTTTTTGCCCTCGGGGTGTAAGAATATAGCCAGGTAAATTTTGCTAGAAATATTTAATATTTATTTCCCTGTGAAAACAGGGAAAGAAAAACATTATTGCGTTGACTTGGGGTGTGTTCCATTTAATATATAAACATGGAGGACGGTGTAAAAAGTTTTTCTGTCATTAGCTGTGAGCCTCTGTTGGTTTACAGTTGCGTGGTTTAACTTGATACTGGCGTTCCCTTTCCCAGGAAAACGTGAAACCCCAAGGTCACGTAAAAATGTTTGTACTGTAAGAGAAAGTCTTGTGTTCGGGGACAGTGAAACTATTGCAGTATTTGTTTTTGCATGCTGTACGTCAGCAGTTTCGGTGAGAAGCCTTGCAAAGCCTCGGTGATGAGAAGAAAAAAAAAAGGTATCGAAAGAAAACATTTATTTTTACACTGTATCATTGAATAATAATTATTTTTAACAGTATTTTTTTGTCATATCATATACAACAACAACGCATAACTTTATTAATCCCTCGTGGGGAAATTCGTTCTCTGCATTTAACCCATCATGGCTGAACCATGAGCAGTTGGCTGCCGTCTACCAGCGCCAGGGGAGCAGTTGGGGGTTCAGCGTCTTGCTCAACAGCACTTCGACACACTAGGAGGAGCGGGGAATCAAACCAGGGAGGTTCGGTTGCAAAGACGATCGCTCTACCTCCTGCGCTACGCCGCCCCTGACATACATATTATAAATAATGTTTTGCATCAGTTCAAAATGAATTTGGAAATCAAAGCTGTGAGAATAGGATTTATAAAATCATACACAAATACTATGAGCATATTTATCAGACATAGTGAAATCGGACGTGGATATCGGATAGTGAAAGCGTTCTTCATTTGAAGGACGGGCTTCATTAGAATAATAATGAACAGACCCGTCACTACAAGTGAACACAAGGTATTGCACGCAGTTACAAAAATACCACTCAAATAAAAAGGCCCTGAGAGAGAAAATCACCCCAAGATGTCAACACCCTGTTTTTGCCTCCGTTTTTCGGTCTCCTGCGTTGAGCCAAGGCCAGTTTTCCAAGTGACTCAGCAAAATAAAACTCTATGCAGGTCTTTTTATTAGACGCAAATTATTTCTTATTTTAGAGCGCTGAATGGTGCTGAAAATATTATACGCTACATCCGTGATTGTACCGATCAACCCCACACCCCTGCGGCTCAGTCCGACTCTTTGCCCTTGCTTGTGTACTTCGGGCAGAGTGGGTCGTGGTGTTTTCTTTGTGGACCGTCGCCGTCTCCGCTCTGCGTCCTCTTGTCTCCTCCCAGCGGCTGCAGCACATTATTGCAGCGGTGGACGAGCACGGGTTCTTTGCAGGGAGGCGTTTTCTTCTGCAGCAGCCTCTGCAGCAGCTGCTTGTCGGACCGCTCTCGCCTGAAGTCGTCCTCGTAAATCTTCAGCTAGGAAATATCAGAACCAAAGAGTGAGAAAGTGGCAAAGAGGGACGCTGTGACAATCATACCAGAGCATAAACAGACGACCCTGTAACATTTGAACCCCAACGATTCAAATATACATGACACACATAACCAAAGCTTTACAGTTGAATACAGTGTGTGTGAGGAGGCATCACTACCTGCTCCTGCAGCAGTGCCACCTGCTGGCACATTTCCTCCTTCTTTCTCCTCAGCCGTCTGTTTTGCTGCTGCGTGTGTTTGTGGTCACTGTGCTCTCTGTGGTATTCAGCTTCGTAAATCTCCATCTGCGGACACAACGTACCGTCGCGGCGGTGAGGCGATTGCTCAAAAGCCGTATCTGGCGCGCTCCTGACGAGTCCTCTTGAGCAAAAAATTCAGATCAGTGACCACTTGGTGGTGTGGTTCACCGTCTAATTCCAGCCCTCGTCAGAGCGTCTGGCAAATCCTTCCCCGGCAACAGTGAGATGAAACCATCACGGGAAGAAACGGGTGCATTTCGTCATTTGGTTTCGAAAGGTACGACCCACCTGACACCTCAGGGCCTCCAGCTGCTCTTTCAGAGGCCTCAGGTCTTCTGACTTCTTTTTGCCTTGCAGGTGCTCTTTTGCACCGGAGGGAGCTGCGAGGAACGGGGGGCCGCATCCCGAGCTGCTGCCGGGTGAAAGGTCGCTCTGACCAGGTGGGTTTTTGTTTGGGTACATGTGACCGTGCACATCCGCACTTGTGACACCCTTCTGTGATGAATGAATTCACAGAAGTATTAATGGAAATGAAAAAGATAAATGTTTGGAATACTCTTCGCGTTAGAATACCTGTTTGGCAGGTGTGCAGTCGGGGGGTTTCACTCCGCATTCCAGCACTCTGATACAATCTAGCAGCTCTTGGCTCTTCTTCCTCTCCTGCACCAGCAACCACTTGTAAAACTCCTTTCTATTCTGCAAATACAGATGTAAACAACGCGTTCATCTCAGACAGCGCCAACCTGATTTAATCTTATTTTTATGCCGCGACCCCTTCGGTAAAGTGCGCAAACAGGCGATTGCAAGATTGCAATGGGAACTCAGGGGGTGTCAAGTAGTCGCAAAAAAAACAAAACAAAAATAGAAACTCATCTCACTTATGCATGTGTCGAAACTTGTGCCCTCGCCACTTTATGAACACACGATGCCGCCTTCAAAGTGAATACACGTCAAGGTGTCAGTTGATGGCTGAACCTCGGTCCCCAAACACGCAACCCTGCTGACGTAGGCAGACGCTTAACAGAACCGGAGTTTACGTTTGTGTGAATCTGCGGACGGTTTCACCGCAGCATCATTTCGATTCGCCTTTTGCAGTTAAATGCCCCCCTTTTTTTTTTTCTCGGTGGCAAGTTTTTTTCAGAAAGCGACTCGATCCGGCTCTGGCAATTAGTCACGCGCGGGCGTCAGAGCCCCCTGCGGGTTCGGGGGAGTATTTGTTCGCCGTTACCTGTTGGTGCTCTAATTTGAGCAGCAATCTGCTGTTCATCTGCTTCAGAGCGGCGTTTTCCAGCTCCAAACCGTCCAATTTGTGTTGCAGGCCCAACGTCATGGTGTGGAACACCTGGTCCCACTCCTCGCTCAGTTTCATCAGCTGAAACACATTTTCTTCATTATCACGCCGTCGTCGGTTCCACGAGCGCAGCCGCAGAAATGAATAGCAGTGTACGTTCTTCTCATTAACATCATCCTCATTGTCAGGCTGGCTGAGGTGTTTTTGCCCGCTGGCGGGGGCCGTTCGAACAACTGTTACTTTCTGACCTCTTCGCGCCGGCAGCCTTCCTTCTTCTTTTTCTGTTTCCGCCGGGCAGAACCTGCACGGACGGGTTTAAGACACAGCATCACCTCTTTGTTGACTCTGCGGAGCTCGGTGTTGTTGTTCAGCAGCAGGAGCTTCTCCTGGTCGGTGGAGGTGACCGTCATACTCTCGGTGATCAGAGTCACCTGTTCCTCGCCGTACAGCAGGCTGTCATCCTCGGGGCTTGGATTGTCTGTCCTGCAGACACACATAAATGCTATTAGAACATGCGCGCATACTGTACGCAGAAAACAGGTACCATAAATAGCGAAAGAGATAAAGAACATTAATGGGAAACTTCCATTGATGAACGAACACGTGCTCACGCCGGAGAACCTCGGGGTGATTTGAAAACCCACTCACATCCAGTGCTCTTACAAAGAGCAAAATCTGAGCCATTATGTACTCCCCCCACCCACACACACACACACACACATACGATATGCACATTATGCACTCAAGACACACATACACCATACGCGTGCACGTGCACAAACACACACACACACACACACACACACAATTATCATCCCCTGGGCCGAGCGAAATCTCCCACCATTGAATGCTCTTGTGTTATTGGATCTCCTTTGCTCACAATGGAGTGACGAGCACGGGAAAAATGTTGATTTCTATCGAGCCATTTGGACCGTGCCAACAGGAAAGTACTCGGGGAGATTAATTGTTCAGACCTGCCTCGGGTACCCGGCGTCCATGTTGTGCATGCGCGTGGTGTTGTCTGAAGAAGTAGTTTACCGGTGGTGCGTGTAGATCTAAAGCCCAGGGGCAAGGTTTTCATGGAAGAACACACAGATCTGTATGTTGGCCTCTGGGCTTCTTCACACAAACATCATGTATCCTCACTGAGCTCCACGATCCACGATCTGCAATCATCTCATTCGGTATGTCCCTTTGGGCTCCACGCCCCCACGAATGTACTCACCTGCAGCTTCTTCGCAGGAAATCAGCGTAAAACAATCACCTTGGACTCTTGTCAGAGACCGATTCTATTTTATTCATTTTAAAATTTTCCACTCAAGCACACCTTGGTGACTGAAAACCCATGGGTCCTCGCTCACCAAAATATTATGCTAACAAGTCCGACGGTAAGCTTTCACAAATGGATGAAAAAAATGAAGAAGTTGCCACGGTACAGGTCTGGTCGTGCTGATATTTTTCAGGACGTTTCAAGAATGTTTGATATTTTCTGGCTGACGGTGATTGTGTCCAAACTCTCCCGTCAGTGAAAGAGTCGAAAAAAGGCTTTTATTTGGGCTACAGCTGTTGATAATTTGAAGAAACTGAGCATTTTACTGATTATTCCTTTGTACTCTGGCTTTACCAACAAAAAAAAAACCCAGTGTTTTGAATAATGAACAGGAATAGTCTTTATCTCAAACTACTGAGAGCATTTAAACTTAGGGGTTATGCATTACCTTGAATAGCCTTTAAACTAAACTCCTCCTGAACAAACTTGTTAGAGGAGTGTCTCCCCCCGCTGATTAAAAAAGACCAAACTGGCTTCATTTGAGGTCAGAATGCGTGCAATAATATGCATAGGTTAATGAATACGGTAGAGTTGTTTCAGCTGCAGTCAGCGGGTGGTCTGGTTATTTCACTCGAAGCCCAGAAGGCGTTGGACCGTGTCGAATGGCCTTATTTAGTCTGCACTTTATATAAGTTGAGTTTAGGTGAACAATTTATTGGATTGATTAAGCTTCTATATCACAACCCTTTCTCTGTGGCAGTAATTAATGGTTCACAATCCCTCAACTTCCAGATTGGTTCGAGGTACGAGGCAAGGTTGTCCTCTGTCACGCCTCTTGTTTGTCCGTTGTTTGAGGACAACCCCAAGCATACACGGCCTAACCTTGACAGACAGGCAATATGAGACTACCCTGTACGCGGACGATGTGTCGATTTCCTTATCCATTCCAGTCTTTACTGAGGCTACAATAAGTTCATTGTCTTTTCAGGGTACACAATTTATGTCAGTAAGTCAGAACAAATACTTTACGATCGTTGAGAACTTTTCTTAATAAAGCCATTTCTATGCAAGCCATTATTGTTCTGTAAAAACTTTGTACATCAGACTACAAAGAAACTGCTCCCCTGGTGTCAATTGTACATTTTTGGCCCATTTAAGTATAAAGATTTCTTACAGGAAAATATGTGTATTTGCTCAGTGGCAGAGGGTTAGACCGTAATATTCATAAATATTTGCAAACTGAATAAATTGCAGCCGAAAAGGGAGGTTTAATTGAGCATAGAAAGTGTCAACAATGGGGAAAAAGCTAGCGCGAGATTTTGCCGCATTCTGACGGGGCTTTAGCATGTGGGTATCATTGATCATACTGCTTCATGTATAGTGAGGTGCAATCAAAAATCAATACTTCATCAAGTAACGTTGATCAAAAGGGAAACTATCACTTTACTTAAAAGGAATTGAGGCTTTTTATTGAAAATAACAAGTAAATTACGCAACACCTCCCCTGGGAAGTGTAGGATGAAAGGCGGAGATGGAGTGAAACAGAATAAGTGCTTTAAATACCTGCGTTCCTGATATTGAGGAAACACCGAATTTATTTAGCTCCCTCATTCATAGCTTTTGAAAAGCTTTGACCCAAACCCAGTCTTCACTTGCATTCTGCCTTAGAAGGTCCCTAGATTACTGCCGGTCTCATGGAGATCCTCCGTCTGGACACGAGCGGGAAAAGAAAACAACTCTCTCCAGCTCTCTAGCTAAGTTCAACAGGTATCACTCAACATATTTATGAATTTCAGTAATAAACAAACAGTCAGATCTAATCACATGCAGGAGAATGAATTTCCACTCCTTGAACATGGTTATTTCCTCCAAGTCTTTAGAGGATGTGAGATAACTGTAATTTTCTCAGTGTGCACACAGTGAAAACTACAGCTATTAGTCATCTGAATTTAAAAGGGGGGACTGTCCTTCCACTGTGATGTGTTGTTGATGGTTCAGCTGTAGTTCCATGAAGTGGATTTTTTTTTTCTTGTAAGTCACATGTTGACATTATGCGTAACTCTTCCCCCTCATGACGAAAAAAAGAACGATTTTAAAGCTTTCTATCAACATCTTTAAAATAGAAAACCCAATAATGCAGTTTTTATAACGGTTTCTATTACATCTCAGATAACCAACAATACAAATTTAAAAATGCCATCATATCGGTCCCATTTGTTTATATCGGTAACGTCAGTGGAATAAAAATGACGATGCCAAAACATTTCCTATGTATTTAAGCAACATTTTAAAGACAGACAGTCGTGTTCCCCTGCCAACACCGACATGTCAGTGAGTACATGAATATAGAAAGTTGACGTACCAGAGTTCTTCGGGTGGCGTGAGTTGCTGCTGGGCTTGCGGGAGGCTGCCGTCAGGTTCTGCCAATGATTCTATCTGTTTCAGGGTGTCTTGGGCCGCCGCCGCCGATCCTGACGACAGTGATGAAGAAGGTGAGAAACACAACAAGTCTGCCTCCATGGCTGATGATCTCAAGTTTTCCACAAAGATCCCCTCACAAAGCTACCGTTCGGCGTGTGCGGCGGAGGGCTAGCGCTGCGATCACCTCTTATACGCAGTGAAAGAGGAAGTAGCCGAAACCACATATCGCATGATGCAGAACTTTGAGAACAGGAAGTGATACTGCAACTGTATCTGCCATAACATATTCAGAGACGGCCTGACCTCTTTTGTAAAGTTCTCCTAAGGTATCGACGATGCGATGGTGACGATTTCACAATATGGATGTCTCTGAAGTGTGAGCGATGATAAATTCTATAGAGTGCGTGTTAGAGGTATGGATAATTTCAATATCATTATACAGTGATACTAATTGCGTCATCTGATACTTCTTGGCGAATAATTACAGGCAAAGGTGCCTTCACCTTTTGCTTCATGCCTGCTGGAGTAAGTTAGTAAATCTCATGTTCATCCTGGTCAGATCTTTAAGTCAGAAGTAAATTAAAAGCTTTCTGGTGATCATTTTCCCATTCATCAGCCCCGGCTCCCTTTTATTAATCCCTGGGAAATTAATTTCACGGTTTCCTCAATCAAGTGAGGCCATTTGATTCAAGGCCACTCGTAGTGAAGAGGACGGCATTTAAAGTGCCAAAACACCACACGGTGATGTGGAGGAAAACTGTGCCGTGAAAACAACTAAACAAACCAAGAACAAACTACTAGAAACCACGGACCTGCTTCTTAGGCTTCGCGACATCTGGACCATCTGGAAAAAACGAAACCCGATTTTGTGATGTGATTGTCGATACAAAAATTAATAGCTAAAAATAGGCGTACTAGAGCTTTTGACCATAATTAAATCAGGAGTATAAATGTACACCTATGGCATCCCTAAAATAACTAGCACACGCATGGATGGTTTAAAGTGAGATGAAATGGATGCGCAAGGGAATGGCAAATAAAAAAAAAACAACAACGCCATACTATAAATAAACTTTTACCCATGAAGGAGTAAAAGAGTTGCTAAAACACCTTCCTGGCCTCTTCCATTCCCCGCACGGCTCGAGGACAGAGACGCCCTGCGGCGGTGTTTATTAGGTTTGTTGTGAGTGCCGTGAGGTACCTCCAGTTTAATGACCTACCACTTTATTTTGTGATTATTTTGGACTCTCGCTGTACTTTACATGAAGCTAAAATACATTTCATTTAGTCTGGTCAATTTCCTCTTGTCCAACTCTCAACACTTCATAGATTTATTAACAGATGGTCAGCACTTCGCCTCAGAGCAAGAAGGTCCCCGGTTTGATTCCCACAGGGAACTTTGTGTGGAATTTGCATGTCCTGGGTCTCCCCCTGGATCCTACACTTCAAAAACATGCCGGAGGTCCTAAATTGCCAGGATGTGTTAGAGAACAAGTGTTTGTGTGTCTGTATGTGATGTATGAATGACAGGGTGAACGGCTGTGAATGTGAGAGAGAAAAGCTCTATGTTTCTATATGATGCGTGAATGGTTGTATGTCTATAGAACTTGTGCTATGATATTACTCACTGAGTGGTTTTTGGACTGAACTGCACAGAAATGACATATATTTATACATTTCAGGTTTCATGCCGCTATGTCTTTGTCATCCTTTCACTTCAGTACCAGTAGATTGTATCTGGGTGCACTTTATACTTTATAGTTTAATGTTTATTGCTTAATTTCTACTGAAAAGTGATGAGATGAGATGTGCATATTGTGAACTTTACTGTTTAATGTGCACTTTATTAATATTATGTTGTTAATTTCATGTCACCGAGGGAGAGTGAGAAACGTCTCGATTCCTCCTAGAAATTGACGATAATGCTGACTTTGAATGAAAGGGCGAACGGGTGTGAATGAGAGGGTGAATGGTTGTATCTCTTCATATGAGAGGCTGAATGGTTGTATGTCTCTAGAATTTGTGAATGAGAGAGTGAATAGCTGTATGTTTCTATACGATCTGTGAATGAGAGAGTGAATAGTTGTATCTCTCTAGAATTTGTGGTATGATATCATTTACTGACTGGTTTTTGCACTGAACTGTACAGAAACTACCCTCTACATTCAAGTTGTATATATCTATACATTTCAGTTTTTAAGCCATTAAATCTTTATCATCCTTTCACAGTACCAGTAGATTGCATCTGCGTCCACTTTATACTTTATAGTTTAATGTTTATTGTGTAATTGTTTCGATTTTATTGAGAAACTACTCCTCGATTCCTCTGTATGTCCCGTACATGCGGAGAAATCGGCAATAAAGCTGACGCTGACTTTGAATGAAAGGTTGAATGGCTGTGAATGAGAGGGTGAATGATTGACTGACTCTCTATATAGCTTTTGAATGAAAGAGCGAATGGATATGAATGAATGAATGTCTGTCTCTTTTCCACTTGTGAATGAGAGGGTGGACGGATGTGTCTTTATTGGACGTGTGAATGACAGAGTGAATGGATGTATGTCCCGATGCAGACGAAGCAGTATGGATAATGATTGAATGAATGAATGAATGAAGGATTACGAGCCCTGGCTTACCTCCTCGCATTGGCAGCTGTTCATCACAAGCAGCTTTTCAACCGGCAACGGGTTCGAAACATTCTCAGAGTTGTCTCCTGCTGAATCCAAAATCAGAAATCAAAGTCCCGCTCTTCGTATCTCCATCTGTTGCTCCACCAAAACACACGGGCTGCAGAGGCAAGAAAAAGTGTGTCACCGGTGCCCAATAGCTTTGAGTTGCTCCAGTGATTCTATTCACGCGACTGTTTCATCCATCACGAGCTGCAGTCAGAGTATTGCTGTGCCAAGCAGAGGCTTTGCTGGTAGGCCCAACAAGGGAGAAGTGATGCAGTGCCTTTATTGACCCGCACTACTGTCAAAGCCAAGGACAAATGGGCTGCTGCTCCAGAGGGGATTGATTTTTAGTCTAACGGGAGATCTTGGAGACGAATAGAGAGTCCCGCGGAGTGAGGGTAACTGAGAGAGTGGGATAGTCCTTCCGCTCTGGTATGTGCCTGGACATCAGTGGCATCTAAGGGGAAATCCACAGGATGGGAGTCGTGGTCTTGGAACCGGATTGGTCTTCTGCAGACTTTCTCCGATGTGGCCGCTGCCTCGGCTGTTAGTCCTCGGTTGGAAAACGGGACCAATTATCCAGGGTCAGTGGAACCTCATCTGAAATCCTTCAAAAAGAATAAACTGTCTGAACCAGGTAAGTCTGAGTGAAAGTCTGAAAGTGTACTGCCATCGAAAGTAAAGAATTTCGCAAGCATCAGCTCTCCGAGCTCAGCACGGAGAAACGTGAGAAACACATGCAAGCTTGCACTCACCAGCAAAAACAATTGCATATATCCACAAGAAAGGTACTGCAACCATCTCAGATATAGTTTGATTTTTTTTCTTTTTCCCCAGTGGTTGGCACGATGCCACATGTATTATTGGTGAACGTAAAATCCGATAGTCGCGTGTAGCGTTCGAGAAAGCGAGGAGGGAAGCTGCGCTGGATAGAGAGATGAGACGTAAATCACGTGTTCCCTTCAAAAAAGAAGAATGCATTAGCAGACCTGAGCCGGTGCGGGTCATTTAAAATGCAGGAGCTGTCAATAATACAAAAGGCTTTTTATTAACCGTCTGAGGACTAACTGTCTTCCACTCCTTGTGGTAATATTAATAAGAGAATAGCCGGGGCTGAAAGGAGAAACCGGGAAACGGGCACCAAACTTTGTGCTGTTCTGAAACACTGTGGAATCAGATGCAGGGATCTGTTGTTGTTTATCGCTTTCAAAGCTTAAGAGATTGTTTTTTTTGTAACTTTATTCGGGTAAAAGAAATCTTTGCCAGTTGACTAAGATCTGGAGCGTCCTCGTTTTTGTTCCGAATATCATATATTTTACGCGCAAATCATTATTTGTTGCTTTTGTAGTCGCCATTCAAATGCTGTTTATGGGCTACTCCCATCACATTAACTACAATTAATAGAGTTTCATTCATTAATTTGCCATAGTTAATGTAAAAAAAACAACCTTTTTGGTGTTATTTAACCAATAATATCGATGTCAAACATGAGACGATGATCCGTGTGCAACCACAGACTGTTAATTGTTTCCTGAGAGAGGGTGTGACGGATGGCTTCCACGGCTCATAAATAACAGAACAATAAAAGCCTGCAGTTCGCAGCTGTTTGTTCTCCTCTCGGTGAGGAAGAAGAGGTTCCTTAAATGCCAATTGATGACAATTAGAAAAAAAAAAGCGAAAGGAAGGGTCAGCGTAAAACACTGTTGCGGTCCTCTCCTGACAATTCCTGGTTTCAGATTTATCGCTGGACGTTCCGGTCAGCGGGCTCCCGTTTCAACTGAACCCATGTTTTACTTTGAAAGGATTTTTTCCACATGGCTTCCTTTCCGCGAGTTCCCCCGCGCTGCTAACATGCTCGCCTGCGTCCCGTCATTCACAGGAGTCCGGCTCGATCCTGCCTGCCCCCGTGCTTCACCCGTGTCCGCCGGTTGTTGTGGCTGAGTTGTAATTCGTATTCTCTGTATTGTCTCTCCACTGGTTACACTGAAAGTCTCATTCCTCTTATGTTTGAGTTTTAGCTTTACTTGAATTATTATTTGGACCTGCTGTTTACATCTGCACGTGTCGCTTGTACGGCACATTTTCTTTTTTTTTTCTCCACTTTTGATGACATCCTTTTGCCTCAATCCTTCGTCCCTGCTTTCACTTCCTTTCCTCACAGACGACAAGAGGACAGTGGCGACTTTGCAGATCCATCCCCAGACCACTGGTGCTTATTACGACCCTTATTTATGACTCGTGAATATTATTAATACGACTAAAAGCAGTACTTTTTCGCTGCCGCAATCACGCCGATGCTGCCAAGGTATTTTCATTTAATTAGAAAAAGCGTTAATTTGAATTAGCTCTGCGGATGACGCGCCGGCTGTGAACCCTGAGTCACAAGAGGATCCTTCAACCCCTGAATATTTTGAGTGAGTGTACGCGCGCTCCAGTGTGTGTATTATAGAATAAATTGTACAAGTAAGATGGTGTGTAGGTGTGGGAGCAGCAGGAGTTGGTAATATCACAGCAGGCTGCATCCGAAAGATTTCATTTTCCACATCTCCCTGCACTCTAATCTGTTCAGCGGCTTTGAGCCAGAGAGCGGAATTGTGGGAGAAAGCGAAAGTGCAAAACATCACCTGGAAATATGTCGAAGGACAGAATTAAATAAAAGTGTCTTGTGGACTTTCGACGGCACACGGAACGTTCGACCCCTTTCGGTCATCATTTTTTGGATTCCACCGCGACGGTCGCAAGGTTTGGATCAATGAGCATTCGCGGTGCTTGTTTATAAAATTGGATAACGTTCCCATGAATTACATCTTCGCCCTGCAGTCAGAGCAGAGGTGACCGTGCAAATGACTTTTCATCCCCACCCTTCAGACTTTGTCATCGCAATTACTATTGTAGACGATTCCATAATTCTGAAATGTTGTTTACCGAGGACGGTCTCACTTCTTTTTTGGCATCCCCTATATTACTTTACGATATTTCAGCCAGATAAATGAACCCAAGAGTAACTTATACCCGCTGAGACGACAGAAAGTCCCGCTGCGGTCGTCCCGGAGGAGTGTGTGGTCATTATGGGCAAGGAAAACGGTAAACAAAAATGTGTTTTTGTGCACTGCAGTTTGCACAGGAAGCGAAGGGTGTGCAATGTTTGCAGTGTGAACATGGTGGAACTGAGCCCGCAGGCTTTGGATCAGCCTGACAGAATCAATGGGATCAATTAACATAGGGTCCAAGTAAAGGCAGTCTCCGCATCAAATCCATCTATAATCCTCTTGTTTTGCTTTTTTTTTTTCACATTTAGTATATGTGTGTGTGCGTCCTTGAGGCTGCATGTGGATGGTTTTACGGGAGTGGTTTGTCCTGTAGGGTTTGAAAGTCCCAAACTGGTTAAAGAGCAAGAAAGAAGAAAAGAAAAGTAGTGACTGACAGATTTCCTAAAACGTGCCTTAGACATACACGTGCGCACAGAAATGGAAATGTTAAATGGTCTCAACTTATCCAGCGTTTCCAAAGTGCTTTTATGCTAGACAGCATACACCCATTCACACACACCAATGGTGGCTGAGCTGCCACGCGAGGCGCTCTCCAGACCACTTGGAGCAACTCAGGGTTCAGCGTCTTGCCCGAGGAAACGTCCCTGTGCAAACCGGGAGGGTCCGGGAACAGAAACGCCAATTTCCTGATTGGATGGGCACCTGCTTCAGTAACTGAGCCACAGAAGAAACGTGCCATGACATTCATACGCTTCAATTCTTGCATGCGCTGTCATTGCTGTCCATTGTTTTCTAAGCAGGAAGTTGTGTCGTTCTCCAAAGTTCCCCTTTTGGAGGCCCAGATGCTGTCTCCCCTCTTTTCCCCCAACAATCCCTTCAATACCATTTCAGGTCACGCTGAGTACTCAGCCGTTCGATCAGTACTCGCCATTAAAGCAATGGCGCTCCTACAATGATGAATATGTGCTGATTGGCCAATCAGAGTGCAAGAGCTTCTCCCCATGGTGTTATTAAGAAGGGCAAGGACAAGCAGAAATAATACAAGAAGTCAGAGAAGTAGAGGGAAAAAGCTGGTTAGGAGAGGGCTATGTGTTTTCAGAAAAATATCTAATCAGCAAATCTCACGGCAACAACTCGATGTGGGTCGCCTTGTAGGCACGGTCGAAAGGACCTGCTGCAATTCAAACCGAGCATCAGAAAGATGGAGAAAGGCGACTGGCTGACAGGAAACAAACACTTCCAAAAACTTCGGATCCATTGGGATTTTCAAAAAAATGGATGTGGAAATCCCCCCAAAACATTCACCGGTCTAATGAGTCTTGAGAGAGGAGGTTCAGAACGAGGCAAAAACAAGGTGAAAGCACTTCTTCTCCCCTGAATCAAGGGTTCAGACTGGTGTCAGAAATGTAATGGTGTGAGAGACACCTTTTTGGTGCTGCTCGGATCGAGTGAAAACCAACACCGCCGCTTGCTTCCGTATTGTCGCTTGGCGTTTCCGTTTAAAAACGACCAAAGTCGCGTCTGCGCCGACAGCTTGTTAAACATAACAATGAGCCCACTGGACTCAGATACCCTCCGATCAATTAGTGATGATCAATGTGTGATCACATCAATGTGAAGCAGAATCCCAGAGGAATGTTTTCAGCAACTTGTCGAACATTGCATGGCGGCCCAACCCTGTACTAGAGAGGAAAAACCCAATAGAATGGCTGGTGAGTGTTTGCGATACCCAACAGGTGGATAGCAACATTTTTTGCAAATGACCTCCTGGTAAAGGGTAGAGATAAAACAAAACCATTCAAAAGGAGGTTGGGGGTCTGTCCCGAAGGTAAATCACGATCATCAACATCACATCTGTGACTATGAAACAGTGCAGTGTCCCTTTTTAATGAAATTGAGAGAGCTTCCTCCAATTAACCTTTGCAGATGAACTAATGTGGCAACGCCTTCCGGCCAGCCACTGGCGCATTCGCAGGTGGAACCGGCCCTTTATTAGATATTGACTGCGGGTCTAATTGCATCAAACCTTTAAGGAGGGCTAACACTGTTTTGTTCAAAGATTTAGATATTGTTTTTCCGTGAGACAGAGATCTGCTTTAAACCGGTGATAGTGCACACGGGGGGTATTTTACTCCGCATTTTAATACCCCTGCCTTCTGTCTTTTCCTGCTTCTCATTTATTCAAAGCAAACACCAGTAGTTATGTGGGAAGCAAGAAAATGATAAATCATGGCGAGTCGGCTTATAGATATGAAATCCCCGGCTCATTAGCCGGATCAAATCGGAGGCAAAAGTGCATAATCAGTGCACGGATGCGCCGCAGCCCGAGAGTCATCGATAGCATCGCATCGGCTGAATCGGAGGGAAAAAAAAAAAGACAGCGAGAGACAGAAGGAGGTTTTTAATGGCTAATGCATTAATGGATGGCGAAGCAGGCTGAAATAAAAACAGGATGTGGTTTTCGGTTTAGCATTCAAACGGGACGGCGGCCGTTGTTGATGGTGTGGGGGTTTGGCCTCGGAGAGAGAGAAACGCCGGAGAGAAAAGGCGGGCAGATGTGAAGACGCGCTGTTGTTTTTGCCAAACGTATTGTGTCGCCGTCCTCTTTTGGAAAAGGGGAGAAGGGAGCCTCTTAGATGGGGCTGCGACGCCAACCGTCTGCATGGCCAGTCGATGCGTTTAATCAAGCAAAGACGCGCTAACAGACTCTTTTTCAGAAACAGTGTGAATCAAAGAGCCGCTGATATATCGATTCACCTCACCCCCGGCCACACGAACCCCTGAGGCTCCGCTTGATCCAGGGCTCTCGTGCACTCTCCCTATCTTCGGGACAGACAAGGCATAGAACTTGGCAAACAAGATATTGAGCAAACCTCGCCGAAAGGCAACTGTGTTCTTCCATCGTTGCGTTTTGTTTAGATCAGAGAACAATATGTCAGCTATTCCTGTACGATCGTCCCTATTTCACAAGACAGCTTGTCATCATTAAGTATGTCTGGGGGCTTTCTTATGAAATGCCGTCTTAAATAAGTTTCATAGCTAAGCTGTGATGCTGATTTGAAAAAAAACCCACCAACATTTCCAGTGAATGTCTATTTGACTTTGGAAGATGTTCGCAACATCTCGAAAAGCGGGTATTCGATCCTCATTACTAGGGCTCAGTGTCAGTTCCACTTTGCTGTGATGGGATATAAAATTGCATTGCGTCGTACAATTTCATTTTCTTTCATGGGACAGTAACTTTGCAATGACGGAAGTGAATCTGAAAGTGTGCTCATTGTGGGGTTTTCTAGCACGGCGACAAACAATCTGTGAGAAACAAAAGCATTGTTCCATATTCATCCACCTTTCCTTTTTGCATTCTGCTTTTCACAATATACACATTTGTCATTTTCGGCAGCACCTGTTATTCCCAGTGCTAATCTAACAACCTGCGGGTTGCATTCTTTGTCATACCCTTTTGACACAAGCCCTCTTTTGCACAAAATACCCCATAAAATGAAAATCCTCAATCCTTTTTGCACATATCTGTAGAGGGAATGCAAAAAAAAAAACAAAAAAAAAAAAAACACATGTAGAGGATTTGGTAAGATTACATTTCCTGTTCCATCATCTCCGCCATCTGCTCTGTGTCCCCCACCCTTATAAGAGGAGGCAGATGGAGGCACTGCTGCAGCCCTCTAGGTTTCCTTATTTGTCTCATTGCCCCTCACCTCTGCCCACATTCGTTAGCTGCACCTCAGGCCTAATTGGGCTGTGTCTAATAACTAAGGTCCCCAGGGTATGCTCTAATGAAGAGAGAATATAATTAATGCCACAGTGACGGATATTGGCTCACAGGCCCCAGGCACGACCCACTCAGCATTAGACTTCTTTACAAACTTATCCGTCTCTTTTCTGTCTCTGCATCCACTCCCTTCGACAGCTGCGGCCCCATTACTCATTCATGTTTCTCACGTCGGGGCTCCTCTCCTGTGTGGCGTCGCTCTGAAAAAGCCACAGCTGCCTCGTCTTCAATTTACAATACCCGACTCGCCGACGGTCTCAAAAAATTTCCCCGGCAAAGCATCGCCCCTTGTTCCGCCGCGAACGACACCGAGTCACCTCCGCCAAACTGCGTCGCGTCTGCATTATTTTGTACGATTTGCAATGAATTTCAAGCGTGTGGCTGCGCGTGAGAGTAGGCGGTGTGTGTGTGTGTGTGTGTGTGTGTGTGTGTGTGTGTGTGTGTGTGTGTGTGTGTGTGTGTGTGTGTGTGTGGTATTGAGACGCTGCGTCAGTTTATGTGTCACCCAGGTGAGACCAACCGAAGGCAGGGAAGAGAGCAGCCAGCTGCTCTGCCCCTCGGTGAGGACACCCACAGTCATCCGTCTGGCTGTCCAATGTGCTGTCACGCCTCACAGGGAGACTCTGATGGATTCACTCTCCATTCTGGCCTCTCACTAGGTGTCTCTGCTGCGCCCTCCTGTTGCCATCTGTCTGCCGCGTGTCCCATCCTGCTAACTGCTTTGCTCCTCTGCAACGGCTATACGGACCAACTGACATCGCGCAACCACCATCTGCAAAAGTGGCACGAAAGATCCCAAGTTCTGAGCCCATTCTGATTAATTCTACTCCGGGGGCAAAAAAAGAAAAAAAATCCATAGTTCAGTGTGTAGCAAACACTGTGCGACACACTAACACACACCGCGCAGCTTTGATTAACATGTTCTACTGGTCACAGGTCGGGGCCAAACATCAGTCTGGAGTGCGCTGGTAATAAGCATCAAATGAGGAACAAAATGAGGGGAGGGCAAGAAAGGGGAGACAGGAAAAGCGAGAGAAAAGGAGATGGCGAGACAGCGGAACGTAGTCATCGGAGGGGTATTTTAACAAGACGTTGCATCGATGCTTTACTTGGCTGGCTCTCCGACCCGAGCCGGGACGGGAAGCTTCGGCTCCATTAGAAATTGAAACAGACTCTGCACACACCGCGGCACAACGCTAATAACCTGCAGGAGATAATTGCGCAAACGGCCGCCTGCATATCTGCACGCACGAGCCGGCCTGCCGGCACGTACGTGCGTGCGTGTCGGTCGGGTTTATTTCAGGGGGGTTTCATATGCTACGCTCACATGAAGATTACCAATTAAGGCAGAATTATGCATATTGCTGGATCCACGACCTGGCTTTAACAGATTCTTCTGCATTGTTTTTCCATGGCATGATATTAATAATGGGAAAAAATAAAGCGCAATGCCTCTCTGTCCACATGTGTGTGACAGAGCAGTGATAAAAGCTTCCATTAACATTACAGTGCACTACACTCCGCTGCGCCGACCTTGGCTGTAATTGCGGCAGGACCTTTTCTTTCAAGCATTGGTCACCGGGATAGAGAAATTAAATGTCAACCAAGCCTGAGGGGGGAGAGAAGCAAGGCGGCGCGCCGTATCAGATTGGAACCTGTCCAAAAATGTCCGACATCCGGTCCTGCTGGTTCGCCTGGTTCTCGCGGGAGTCCGAATATGACAGGGTGCGTGTCGCATTCGGCGGGACGCACACTGGTAAGCAGATCAAAAGTTGACAGAAAGCGAAATTATCCACATGGAGTGGAGTCTAATTAAATACAAACGAAACGGAATAAAAACAGTCTCGGCCTAAGCACTAAATGTTAGACAACAAAAAAACAATGAAAAGGAAAAACGCTCGGCTCATCAGTCGGAGTTTAACCTCGCCGTGTCACCGCGTAATCCCTTTAATTGCTTAAACTCTGCATTGGCCTCGGTCTCATCACGAACACTAATCTTGCCAAGTGTTTTTCAAAACAGGGCCGCGTTTCAGCATTGGGTGACGGGAAGTTAATGCGCACGCACGGCGAGGTGCGGACGGACGGACGGGGGAGGGGGACAAAAACCCACGGATGCAAAAAAAACCCAAAAAACGCAAATTGCACTGATGCGCCGACAAAAGCATCGGACGGCGAGCGGCACAGTGGAGAGAGGGATGGAGGGTATTCACATTTGGAAGGGAAGTAGAGCATGTGGTGACAGAGGAGTGGTGGGAGGGTCCAGAGGGAGATGGAGATGAGCAACGGAGAGGAACCGTTTTGCGTCAAGGTTCCTTCACAATCACAGAATACTGCCGGCTCTCTCTGAGGGTTCTCCTCGGAACTGTCTGAGTCAACCGCTACATTTTCATTGTCCACTGTTCACACGTTTAAAGAAAAAAAAAAAAAAATTCAATTTGTTTCAGCGAAAATGTCTTCATGCCTCGTGCACTTTTGACACGGCGTCCCTGAAGTTGATGAAACGCGGTGCTTCCGCTTGAAATCACCTCTCGGACCACGTGCTCGGGGAGAACATCTGACACGAATCAGCAAAAAGGAGGCAACATATTGAATCTAATCCTGTCATCCGACGGCTTGAAGGAGTGCAGAGCCTGATCGGA
Source organism: Fistularia tabacaria (assembly GCA_901007705.1). Lineage (NCBI taxonomy): Eukaryota > Metazoa > Chordata > Actinopteri > Syngnathiformes > Fistulariidae > Fistularia > Fistularia tabacaria. The sequence goes on from CAAKHD010012390.1 coordinate 58,243, forward strand.
ACTCAATATTTGAAACCACAGCTGATGATTACATTCAGATACCGGTAAATTGTTATTTCCGGTCAAATTTAAATGCTGTCATAGCAGATCTTATTTTAATCTGTGATATAATTGAATCGTCTGTCAAAGCAGGTCGCATAAGACATCAGTTTAGAGTCATCAAGATGTCAGTGTAATGAGGGGTGGATTTTAAAAATAAAAATGAAAACTATGTTGTTGGACCTAAAATCAACAAGATGCAAATATATATATATATATATACATTTATATTTGTATCTGTATATGAGTGTATGCATTGGTGATAATTCCTTCATTATCTATTGCACTTATCCCAGCTGTCATTGGGTGAGAGGCGGGGAGTCACCCTGCACTGGCTGATAACAAAGTAACAAATAGAAATTTTCATCCAGCCATCCATCATTTTTCATGTGTCATAAACATACATACAGTTTGAAACGAACAAACACGCAAATCCGCCGTCCAGTTGGGGATGGGCGCTGGATCAAAAGTATTGACCGAATCACAGTTTGAAACAAAAAATCTGCACACCAGGAGTGCTCCAAAAATGAAGATAATTTATTTTACATAGGGAACAGACTTTTTTTTTTTTTTTATCGCATGACGTTTCGAACAAAAATGTTCTTCCTCGGATGCTTATCAAAATTTGTTTAACAAACATATTCTTATGGCGCCATTTTAAATCCCTTTAAAATGCCGCCATAAAGATACATACAACCATTCACTCGTGCATTTGCACGTCATATAGAGACATGGAACCATTCACCCTCTCATTTTAATTCATTCATTCACTCTATTTTCTATTCACTCTGTCATTCACACGTCTGCGCAGGTCAGGGTCTCCACATGTCGAACCGGGAACCTCCCTTCTGTGAGGCGGAAGCGCCCAGCCGCTGCCCCACTGTGCCGCCCGCCGAGTTAAAACTATATTTTTTAGATATTTAGTTGTCTGATTGTAGACACTTGACATTGGAAGACAGTCAATCTCAATTGATAAAAACAATTTATTTTCACTCCCTGCGGTTGATGTTTGGCAGCAGACAAAGGCAGTGGAAAAAAAAACAACATTAAACCAAATAGCAATGTTCAGCAGTCGCTTGTTTATCGGGGAGGTTACATTCTTGAACCAGCTGCGATCAATGAAAATCTGCAAAGTAGCGACCATATTTCTATTTTATTACTTATATGTATTTTAAAGTTTTATCATCCTCCCTGCACCATTCAACCACCTCTTATTAACCTTTCCCATAATGTTATAAACACTTCCTATGCTCTTATACGCAGCCTACAGCAGTGAAGGTTCTCCCTTGCTTTAACATGTTGAGAAGTTGCACTTTTTCTACCCTCTGCTTTTTCTTCTTTTTTCTACTATCTTCCTCTGCCACTTAGGTGCAATGCCAGATACCAAAGGGTTGAAATAAATTAAAAACTTTCCCAGATAATTCACACAAACACAACACCGCAGGGTAACACGACAAGTAGCGATCACACGGCGATGTGAAACGGATGCGCGGGAGATGCAGAGAATGGTGCCACGGCTGCTGAACCAATCAGAGCCCAGGATACTGAACACCATGATCTGTATGGCCGCCACGCTGGGAAATGTTTATTTTACCATGAAAATAGTTGAAATAGTAAATATACAAAAATGCATTTATAACACAATAATTTATACATTTATACCTACAGGGAGTGGAGATCAAGAAGTTGGAGGATTTCAGGTACTTAGGGTCAACAGTCCAGAGCAACGGAGAGTGTGGAAAAGAGGTTGAGAGACGGGTTCAAGCAGGTTGGAATGGGTGGAGAAAAGTTTCAGGGGTTCTTTGTGATAGAACAATTTCATCTAGAATGAAAGGAAAGGTTTACAAAACAGGGGTGAGACCAGCGATGCTGTTTGGTTTGGAGACAGTGGCACTGAACAAAAGACAGGAGGCAGAGCTGGAGGATGTTGAGGTTCTCTTTGGGAGTGACGAGGATGGAGAGGATCAGAAATGAGTCCATCAGGGGGACGGTTCATGTTAGATGTTTTGGAGAGAAGGTCAGAGAAGTCAGACTGAGATGGTTTGGTCATGAACAGAGGAGGGATAGTGAATATATTGGTAGACGGATGCTGGAATTGGAGCTGCCAGCCAGGAGGTCCAGAGGAAGACCGAAGAGAAGATTTATGGACGTAGTGAGAGAAGATATGAAGGTAGTTGGTGTGAGAGAGGAGGATACAGAGAATAGGGTTAGATGGAGGACGTTGATTCGCTGTGGCCACCCCTGAAAGGGAAAAGCCGAAGGGAAACGAAGAAGAAGAAGAAGAATTTATACCGCAGGAACCTGTGGTGTGGCGAAAAATCTGCGAAAGGTGAAGTGTGATAGGGACGGCTGAATGTACAACGGCTGTTTTTACATCAGCCATCACATATGTGTTACTCATATGTATGTGGAAGCCAGGTATCGGACCAATATATCAGCTGCCCTTTTGCTACTGCGAACCGGCCTTCTCCTTTCCTTCATCATTCATTGTCTCGGTTTCAATCATCTAAAATGAAAAAGAGGTGAGTTGTAAGATAAGAGATCATGGGGCCTGGGGGCATCAGCAGTTCAGCTGCATTGTAATTTTAGATGTAAAATCTGCCCACTCACATCTGTGGTGATTGATGTCAAAATGCCAAGATGCTTCATTCGGAGCACGAAAACTGAGTTCACACCTCTGTGGCCAGGTGTGGAATTCATGTTTCCTGAAAACATCAGCCATCGCGTAATAGCTGAACCTGCATGAACAACTGTTGCCATATCTTTGTCTCTGCAACTGTAGCGTTCAAATTTCTTTGCCATATTTAGATATTTACATCTCATTGCACTCATATGTTTATTAATTATTGGGTGTTTTTTTTTTTGTCTACCTATCTGGCTTCAATGTGGACAGCAAAAAAAGAATTTAATTGTAGAGGGAAACACGTTTCAAGACTGTGCGTATGAAATAAACAGTTGGGATCTTGAATTCAAAAAAACAATTCCATAGGCGAAAAAAAAAAAAAATCCAAGACATTGAAACTGTCCGTTTTGTTATCACTGGATTTCAAAGGGCATTGAATGAATTGAATAAAAACTAAACTTAAAAAACTAAATTAAATTATCTCGAAGTTCATCACGTGCAGAATAAGCAGAATAACTTAGTTTGAAGCCTGAACGATTAGCCTTTGTAACGGAATAATTTATGACATTTTCAATCTGTAACACAACATGTACACAATGCACTGTGTAGAGATTACAGGTGCAAACGTGTTTTATCCCAAAATACATTCTGGAAAAAATATATGTCACTTCTACACGTATGCTGAAGTGGAAGAAATAAAACATCGTATTTGGGGCATAGTCAGCAATGAAAATGTAAAGCTGAAGCACGATAGCATTCAGCGGCTTCAGAGCACAATTTGCGGTACCATTACCTTTTGAATTTTAAAAGACTGGCACGACTGAGCATATTAAGATGGAGCGCCGCACGCTGACAAAGATGTCCTGAAATACTATTCAAGGCATGTCATTTGTTAACATGACTATTACTCGACAAGAGATAATGGAACTGGACCATTATGTGCTAAATTTTTTAAAATGTGGATTACGTGTGTGTGTGTGTGTGTGCGTGCGCGCGCGCGTGTGTGTGTTTGACACCTGTATGGAACTCATTCAAATGAGTTCGTACTTCTTTTTAGCAGTGAACTCAATTGCCACCAGAAATCCAATCCACGGGTGTTCGGTCTCACAGCAACAAGGTCCCCGGTTCAATCCCGGGCGGAGCTCACTCTTCCCGGGTTTCCTCCGGGTTCTCCAGTTTCCTCCAAAAACATGCAGGAGGTTCGTGAATTGCTCAGACGTGCGAATGACGGAGGGAATGGCTGTATGTCTCTATATGACATGTGAATGAGAGGGCGAATGGGTGTACGTCTATAGGAGACAACTGAATGGATGGGTGACTGTACGTGTCGTAGTGTTCGTGAGCATCAGGGTGAATGGGTGTATGTCTTTACACGATGTGTAAATGAGAGGGGGGGGGTGCTTTACACGACACGCGCTGAATGTTCCGGACGACACAAATCAGGAACAAACAGACAAACTCACAACTCCTTATAAACATATTTAACTTCTTTTTAACGGAAATAAATGTGTCTGCAGTTTTACTCCGTCTCCCTATATTTGCATGGAGTCCCTTTTTTTTAATCTTTAAACAACGGGACACGTTAATTTATTCGTGTCTGTATTTTATCTTGTTTATTTTTATATACCCCTTTCTATATATTCTTGTCTATATTTTAAATATTCTTCCATTTTTTTATGGAATGTTTACAACTTGATGCTGCTTCCCCTTGTGTCCCGAGGGGACAAATAAAGTTTTTCTGATTCTGATTTTAATAACATTTATACTCGCAAAACTTTACTTCACTGGAAACTGACGGCTTAGTTATAAACTATCATCCAGTTCTGAATGATTAGTTTAATTTGTTGTTTAGCTGCAAAACCCGTTTCACTGACGGGTTTCGTCGCGGACGCACGAGAAACCCACAAAACCGTCGGTATTCACTCAGGGGGCTGACAGGAAAAACAAAACAATCCAGCAACAGGAAGGAGTTTACCTAAGATCAACTATGTGATAATGTTGCTCCTTCATTTTTAAGATATGTAAATAAGAAATTGTTAGCGCAGTCCACCCTCAGGCCGTGGAACGACAGACCAAAACATGCCATGGTCTCAAAATCGCTCGGAAGTGCGGCTGCGGGAGTTCACGTCCGTCGGTGTTTGGTTGGTGTCGGATCCACTTCTGACAACCTGGAGGACACGCCTTTTGATGTGAAGCTCAGAGGCGCCGGTTTCAGCAGATCAGAGCTGCAGATGGAATCAGAGGAGGAGGGGCTTTTTGGAAGGGGAGATGACAGGATAGCGAGGAGACGGGATGGAGAGACAGACGACAGGGAGGGAGGGGCCCCCGGGGTCGGCCACAGGGACTTTGCTTCCAACGTCCCACTGTATATCAGCTTTTAAAATTTGCTATCATTGACATGAAGATATTGTTTACATCTACTTGACACTGAGCGTCATGAGGAATTCATTTGTTTCGCTCTGTGAATTTTAAATATTTACCTCGTTTTCCTCTTTCCAATGTCTTCCGCTCGGATCCCCCGACTGTGTAAACATATTAATCACAGCTTCATTGGCATGGTTGGGCGGCGTTCGGGAACGTCTTTGTTTCCCAAAGCCCGTGTTTAACGGAACACCAAGCTTGGAGAATTTAAATAGACACGCGGTTGGCACGGCGCTCTGCCTTAAAATAGAAGAGAGAAAAGAGGGTGAGTCCTCCTGGGAGAATAATGTCCAGCTCTAAGTCCTTAAATAAGAGGGACGCGTTACTTGTTGTGTCCCTTTGCAACCCGCCATTAAAAATCGCTATAAATTTCCGGAGATGGGACGAGGAGTGGTCTTGCGGGTTCATTAAAAGAGACGACGGCTGACCGTGGGGCTTTCGCGGAAAGTGTTGGGCTCAACGTTCCGAGGGGAAAGCGGTGTCCGGGAGGCAGGGCTCAAGCTCAGGGAACAAATCCCGGGTCTTAAACGGTACTTCTTTTCCACAGGTACATTTTGAAAATACATTTTTTTTTTTTGAAAACCTGGTACATATATTTACTTATTTTTCTAGTCTTAATCAATAATTTTTTCGTTTCTGACAAAGAAATGATTATCTTATCTGGTCTTTTGCGGGGAAAGCCCCCCCCCCCACACACACACACACACAAGTCTGAGACTCAGCTGAGACTGAGATTTTCACAAAGACCGTGGATCTCACATCCAAATACTTTGAAAAGATCTGGAAAAGACTCATGAAGAAAATTAAAACTTGATTCTTTCAGCAACTTCTTCCCACCATGCAATGTTCTCACCGAGTATTTGCAGACCCTCTGCTATTTCAATCCATCACTTTTCCTTATCCGCTCAATTGTGATTCGTTACAGAGTTGACGTGGTCCAAGACGGGGTGTTCCAGTCAGCAGCTCCGCCATCCGCTCCTCTTGCTGAACGCTCCATACTGTTCGGGACATCCTTCGCCGTTCCAGTTCATCCATATCGCCCAAAAATTCCATCTCTGACGCCAAAACCGCTCTGGTGATTGTTTGTCTACCAGGTTTCCCTTTTCTGGTGTCTCTTAACCTTGTTGGAGGTACCGAACCCCACCAGTTTCATACGCGCATTCCCCGAACCCTTCTTAATCGGAAAATTAAAATTTGATTTTTTTTTCCTATTCAAAACATAGACATATACAGTGGGCTCCAAAAATGGAGAGTTTTCGTTTATGGGTTGAAAAGTATTATTTTCTTTAAAAAAACAGAACTCTGAATAAAAAAATCTTAAATTCTTTTCAAACCATAAAATATTTGTGGTTTGCTTTTTCATGCGCTATTCGGAGATAAATAAAGTTTGTTTTGTTGGATTTATATGGTTCTGGCGTTCAAAAATGCTGTTTTTTTGATAAATCCCAATATTATTCAAAATGACTATATATCTTTTGTTTATTGTTAAGTTTTAACTAGTTTTGTTTTAATTCCCTCTCCCAAAAACTTTTTTTGAATACATTCTTGAAATTGATTTTGCTTATTTGACGAAAAGAAGTGATGCCTTTCACAAAATATTACATTGATCTATTATTTCTCATATCATTTGTCATTACGAATCATATGAGTCGGTTGTGTGTCTTGACCTCCGCCGAACCCCCGGGGTTCGATCGACCCCAGGTTAAGAACCACTGCTGTAAGGTTACCAGCTTGACGACCCAGACGACAGGAGCGACACTGCGACAGTGAAGATCGGAAGGTGGAAGCCCAATATTAGTCATTTGGATACGTTGGATACGTTAGTATGTCAATGTTACTTTATAAAAGTACGTAATAATCGTCCAAATGCACAATACAGTAATATCAATCGAGGTGTTTTGTATATCAACCCTTACAGTTTGGCAATGGCAATTAATAATAAATATATTGCATTTTGAAAATGCGCTCCATCTATCTTAAAGGTTGAATTACTATTTGCAGATACATGCCACAATATGTGAATAAAGGGGGGTCTGCAGGAGGGTCGGCCTCGTTTAGCCCGACACAGACTGAACCTTCCTCACTCATGGCCGGAAAAAAAGCATCCTTCGTTCCGACAAAGGCCTGAATTCTGCAGTGCGATCCCGGATGAACTGCACTCCCTCCGCTCGAAGCGGGGAACGCTTGTAACCAAGGAGAAACTCAAAATCTGTGCCTGAGCTTGTAAACGCCTTGCAGATGTTATCGGGCTGCTTTTTATCTATTTATTTATTTTGAATCAAAACATCGCTCTTAATATGGGAAATGTACAAGGCTGTTTCACAATCGATAGCGCTTGAGCGCCATCGTTGTGAGCCGTCTAAAGAGTACGACGATAGCGGTTGCGAGGATGCACGCAAAGTTTTACAACCTGCTGTTGCGGACGGCGCCGTGGCGACGTGGGCGGAGAAAGCCAAAGGTCAAAGGATGCAGAGGAGACGAGATGAGCAGATGCAACGCCCCCCTCCTCTTCGCTGTGTGACGAAAGGGCGCCATTGTTTTCTCTTCCGTTCACAGCGAACGTCTCAAGGTCTCCGACGCAGAGGAGGAGACCTTTCGTATTTTCTTCCCCTTAGCTTTCTTGTGTGTTTTGAACGGATCTCCCTGAGACGAGAGAGAGAGAGAGAGAGAGAGAGAGAGAGAGAGAGAGAGAGCGTTGCCTGACTGAAAACAGTCACGGCGAGGCCTCTGGGGCGACAAAGACAGGCAGAATATTCAAGGAGACAGTTGTTCCGAGGCTAACGTCCGTCGCTGCCATGTCCACGATTTCTCGGGGATTTCGAGATAATTCTTTGAATACCCTTGAGGAAAAAAAGGGAGGAAAGGAATGGGAAGACAAATAGATGAGGACCCAGAGGAGGAAAGTCCATCATTGTCACAATTTAGATGTCTAATCACGTAACGCTCAGCCGTGTCCCACTTATCTGCAACTTGACAGCAGATCAATAAAATGTCACCTATAATCAGAAGCGTGGTGTCTCATACTAACCTGGCGGACGGCGTGCCGTGAACTCAGAGGTTATTCATCACGCCCTCTCTCACACAATCTCCAAACTTTTTCCCCACAAAAGTAAAGTATTCTTAACACCATTCTCATCCTACTTTCTGCGAAACCTTGCAGCTTTTTATTTGGGATAGGACGCTTTTTGAGGGTTTGGTCTTATGATATAAAGACGATCCCCTCAAACTGAAGGAGGGTTGAACCATTTCAACAAGTCACAAAAAGTTCGGTTATACAGAGTCTTTACTCTGTATATAAAGCGGTCCCTTAAGATACGAATTTAATTCATTGCAGAGGTGGGTTCGTTTGTTAATTCTTTTCATACCTTAAATGAATTTTCCCCAGTTTAAAGAACAGAAAACACATTAATTCGTTCCTACCCCACCCCAAACTCACAAAATAAGGATATCAATATAGAAAAACCCTTAAAAAGAAGCATGTTAATAATGTCAGGGACATCAAAAAGAAAATTCACAGTTATTGTAAACTTAGTGTTGTAATATGAATCCTTACCTCAGACACAGACGACTGCAGATGACGAGTGGTTTCGAGGATACATAGAAAGAGACACTGAGTGAAAAATGTACATTTACAATCAGCCTAACATTACAATAAACTTACGATGATGATCAAATCAAAATTAACTTAACATTATAATAAACTTATGATGATTATTTAAGTAACATTTACTTAAATTTGACTTTTGAATTTTAGTTTTCTTCACTAGTTTTTCTTTTTTTGATCATTTTCCTCTGAATCACTCTCGTGAGAAGCGTATTAGACCGCGGAAGCTTGCTTGCTGCGTACAGCGCGAATTTTGAATTTTTATTTTCTCGCTCTCGTATTCGGATCATGCCATTTTTTTCTTATATCAAGGATAAAATTTGCTCGAATTGTATCTTAAAGAAATTCGTACATAAAAGATTTGTGTCTTAAGGAGCCACTGCACACTGTATTTGTTATGTCTGCAAATGTTTTGGACGCTGCTTTAATATATATATTTTCTCCCACTTTGGATATACCATGTCTGTCGATTCAAATCTTTTTTCTCTGTCCATTCTTTCCTGTTTCTACAAAAAAAAAAAATGCTTACATAATAAGACTTATGTTTACATAATGACAATAGAAAAGTCTTGAGTGTATTGAGTATTGAGTGTATGCTCACACTATACATTAAAGATGCATGGAGACGGATGTCTGAAAATGCATTTCAGCCGCGGTTATGTACTAGTGAAACAGATAGCACCATTAGGACTATTAATTCGTTCATTCATTATCCTGCAGTCAGGGCCGGGGGAGGGGGGTTGGAGCCTATCCCAGCTGTCATTGGCCGAGAGCAGGTTCAACCTGGACCTATCAGTCACAGGGTCGCATTTAGAGACACATAAAACATAAAAACATAAAACACATAAAAACACATAAAAACATACAACCATTCCCTCTGTCATTCACACATCTGGGCAATTTAAGATAAGATAACATAAGATAATACTTTATTGATCCCCATAGGGGAAATTCGGTTGTTGAGGGAAATTCGGTTGTTGTTAGAGGGAAAAGAAAAAGAAAACAGGATATATATATATATATATATATACACACATATACACAATATACACAATATACACATACACATATATACATACACATTTACATATGGATAGCACAAAAAAATAAATAAATAAAAAAAATAAAATAATAATAATAATAATAATAATAAAAATAATAAAAATAAATAAAAAAATGGGTCACCAGTAAATCTCCTGCATGTTTTTACACTGTGGAAGGAAACCGAGGAACCCGGAGGAAACCCAAGCAGACACGGGGGGAACATGGAGACTCCAAGGGCCTTCTTGCGGATTGAAGGAGGAGTGTCCGCCAATACAAGACCGCAACTTTTTAAACTCAAAGCCTGTAAATTGGAGAAAAGTCGAAGACACGCCTTATCTTCATCCAGCACCCCGTCCCTCTCGTGTTCCTATTTTGCTTGATAGTAATGTTCGGTGTCGGTGTTTCACTTCCATTTAGTGGATTTAGTGGAGTTGCTCACTCACAAGACGAAACGGGGAAATTTGAGCGATATCTGCTTGGGGGTTTACAGCAGCTACAGCCAGGCGGCTAGAAAAGCCAACAAACTTAAAAAAAAAAAAAAATTGAAACAACAACAAAAACAAAGAAAATTAAAGAAAATTAAAAATAAGCACTGATTAAAATGTTTCTGGGCCGTTTAAGCAGAAGTGACTGCCTCTTTTCGAAGTGGGCCAGTGGAGAAATTTAATACCGACATAATGAAATGATAAGTAATTAGGTACGACACATTGCGTAATGAATAAATACTGGTATTTTTGTTCCCGCAATCTGAGTCGACTGATCTTTTCGGGGGAATATTCAAATGTGCGCTCTCAGGACTCATTACAGAGCGGAAGAAAGAAAAGGCAGAAGCTCCGGCTCTGGTAATACTCATGTGTGAAATTAGAGCTTCGTGTTGGATAATACAACTTCATTCGCTTCATTTGAGTAAATTACACAGGCGAGCTAAAGAACAACATGGTGAGGGGAGGCCGAGTGGCTGTTTACGGAGGAGGAAGTTTAATTCCTGTGACCTCCACACCTCCAAAACCCCCTCTTTACTTCTAATCACCCCCAGATGAGTCACGGTCAGTGAGGATGTGAGTATTGAGAGACACGGAAAAAACTTCATCTCGGGTACAATTTAGGTTGAAGGTCACAACTTATGTCAATGGATCCCATTTATTACTTAAGTAAAGCATGTTTTGAAGGGTTCGGGACCCCTGTGAGGGTGAGAGTAAAGAACTGCTCGAGCCTTAATGGATTCTGCTCCATTGGTTACCCGTTTTAACACGATTGATGGTACATTCCACTGCTTTAGATATCTTGAAAAGGGGGCATTTTAACAGGAAACTCCCGTGGATGAACAGGACTGTGAACAGGCAGTTTTGCACCTGGGGAGAAAATGATCAAAGAGAAATGAATGAAGCGGCAGGCAGACGGGGTGTCCTATTAAAACCTCAAAGCAAAGTTCGAGCTATTATAATGAACCAAACATCTATTTTTGACCATTTTTACATGTCAGATTTGCGCAAAAGGAGCCAATTAATAAGTGAATCCAAACCCTATAGACCTTCCTCAAAATGGGATTTGTCCACAGCGGGGCGTAGAATTCTGGTTTGAAGGATAAGCGCCGGAGCTCTGAGACCGCAAGCAGACTGTGAAATAGCAGGAAACCAAATCATGGCTTTCTGTTCATACTGGATGATTATAAGGAACCAGCAGTTTTGTATGCGACGGTGAGGTGAACCTTATTAAAATGATATACACGTTTTTCAAATGCTCAGTTTAAATCACAGAACTGACAGTTATAAAAACCTAAAACTTTTTTTTTTTTTTACCGCTTTGACACTTACTCTTTTCATTTCCCTTGTTTCTTTTAAATCTGTTTTCTTCCTGTATATGGCTGTATGGTTTCCGTGATTGTGTAGTAAGGTGCCTTTAATTAAATGTATTAGTATTATTATTAAAGCAGGTCTTAGAAATCTCAAAATTTCATTAAGTCTTCTTAATACAAATAATAATTTCTAAGCAAAACACTGCTTGGGCTGCATTCTCATTAATTTAATATCGGAATGGATTCTAAGGAAGTTATGTGGTGGCACACAAAGTGGTCGTGAACGTCACAAGAAAACAAGTCTAGAACAATTTCCGTTAAAAGATTTAATAGTAAGCTTTTACAAAACCTTTTTTTTTTCCCTTTACCCAGCATTGCGCTCCTATTCATAATGTATAATTTCCTACACGCCGTTCCACAATGAGAGTTAAAACAAGAAGTGAGACGAAAGTTCAATACTCTGCATTAGATATACTGTCATCCAAGAACCAGACAAAAGCTTTTTACTGATTTATGGTTGCAGTTTGTGGCAAAAAGTACCTTTTTTTAGGCTGCCATGAGAAACTATTATGTGATTAATGATAGAGGCTGCTGGCGTACACCCAGCCACATCTGAACCAGATGAACAGAGAGTGGAATTAAAAGAATGAAGACAGAGTTGAGAGCGGGATTTTCCCCGAAAGGCTGTTCTGACAACAGCATTTAAAAACACCAATGTGTTTTGTGAGAATACATGAAAAATCAGCTGCTCAACTGTTGATGTTATGGTGTTATTTTTTGGTGTTATTACATTCACCTTCTATTTCAATGATGGACAAAACTCTTGCCTCACTGCATACTAGACTAAATGAATGACTGAATTGAACTTTTTTTCATTGTGTTCTACTCTTATTTCTCCATGTTTGTGCTGGAAAGCACTTTATAAAAACATAAACAACAACAACGATGACAATAATTATGATAATTATAATCCATCCATCCATCCTCAGTTGCTTATCTTACTCAGGGTCGCGGGGGATGCTGGGGCCTATTCCAGCTGTAGTAATAATAACAATAATAATAACAACAACAACAACAACAACAACAACAATAATAATAATAATAATAATAATAATAATAATAATAATAATAATAATAATAATAGTAGGCGGCACTGTGGCGCAGTGGTTAGCGCTTCGGCCTCACAGCATTTAGAACCCTGGTTCGATTCCAATAGGGGGACCTTTCTGTGTGGAGTTTGCACGTTCTCCCAATGTCTGCGTTGGTTTCCTGCTGGTTCTCTGGTTTCCTCCTACAGTCCCAAAACATGCAGCAGGTTAATTGGAAAAAATTGGGAAAAATTGCCCCGAATGAGTGAGTGAATGGTTGTTTGTCTGTATATTTGGCACTGCGATTGACTGGCGACCAGTCCAGGCTGTAGCCCGCCTCCCGCCCGATGACAGCTGTGATAGGCTCAAGCATCCCCCAGCGACCCTGCGTGCAGGATAAGCAGCAAACGATGGATGGATAATAATAATAATGATAAAAATGCATAATAATCAACAGTCTCAAACTATTCTGAGTCATCTATCAATAAACACATATTTACCAAATGCAAATGTGTGCCTTATTCAGTTTGACTGTACTAATTCTGTACAAGACAACATTACCTTGAAATGTTCACACATTCACACACACACACACACAAACACACACACACACACACACACAATAACACACACACACACACACACACACACACATTCCATCAGAGCACTCAGAGTACTGGGAATAAAGAATAAAAATAGCTTCCTGATTACAGTAAATTGACTTTTACGGTTATAGTTCAATGAATCTGCTTCTTTCAGGTGACTAAATCACGGCTGATGTTGAGATTGCTCTTGATACCACCAGCAGAGGAGAGTCTCAATGTAACCACTTGTTATAAATGAGGTAATGAAGGACTTGGGTGACCATTCATCTAAGGCACCACGGCAATGCATCAAGTGTTGAACACTCCAACAGAGCACTTCTTCTTTGTGACTCTCTTTTCAACTGCTTTGCAAATAGTTCACGCCTCCTCCTCGGTTCCTGAAGAATGGGCACTGGCGATTTGTATTTGGAGTGGATTGACTGAGAGATGGGAAATTAGTCAAAGCGCGGGGATATTTGGGGATGCTGGGAAGTGAACCGGCTCGAGTTGTTGATTAGCGACCACCTTGTGGCTAAATTAGGCGGCCCTCCAATGGGAAAGCTGTCGGTTTGATCCCTTACTCCTCCCGACTGTCCTTTCCTTGGGCTGGACGCTGAACCCCGGTTGCTGCAGATGGTCTGGCTAACGCCTTGCATAGCAGTCACCTTCACTGTGTGAATGTGAACTCCAGTGCAAAGTGCTTCGCAACAGGAAGGTGATAAAAGTGCTATATAAGTGGGGATCATTACCTTGATAAAGCTCTCTACACCCTTAAAATAATGTAAATGACATTTCCCGAAAATAATTGAGCGTGAAATTATGTAAAAATACAACTTTTCTGCTTATATCAGTAGCCTGAGAAGTGGCAGTCACAGATTAAAAGCGAACGTTTTACGTACCTTGCAAGTTATGATCTTTATATTGCAGCATAGGCAGTACAGTCACTGTGATTTGATTGGAAGGTTCCTGTTCTGTCTCTCCTCCAAGAAGCGAGCAGCTCCAACATAGGATGTGCGAATGTAGGTGCGATTGTGAGGTTTGTTAAGAGAGTCATTAAAATAAAAATGTGCTAAAAGAAATAGAGCCCGATTACTGAAACACCAGTTGTACATTGGAAAAAAAAATCTAAAACTAAAAACATACATTTTGGAGAATCGTTCCTGATGTTGCTCTCATTCACCGTCTCAACCCCAAAGGAAAAAGGCACGCAAATTGAATTGTTTTAGTATCTCAGTCCATCCATTGCTCGCATATATAAGTCAGACAGATACGTATGCACCTTGGGATGTGGCTTGTTAGTGGGAGCTCACGGCTCAACCTTGTATCACTAAAGAGAAATTCATTGCAGGACCCCGTCTGGGATCACTTTGTCAGGTGTTTGACTGCAGGACAATTTCCAGCTGGAATTCTATGACAAACTAAAAAAAAATAATAGGAGGATAACGCCTCTGACCGTATAGACTTTCTGAAATTGTCATAGGTCCCTGTGGATGAACCGATATATTCTTCTCCAAGGTCTTGGGTTGGAGATCACACAGAGGAGCAAAACGGCTGGGGGATACTGGCACATGGGGTCACTGAAGGAATCCATTTGTCGGGCAAACCTTGAGGCCCTTTGTTACAATGGGAAGTTTGATATATAACTGCACTTTTTTATGTGCCCACTGTCAGTATTGAGAAGAAGGGGCCAGGCCGATGTAGCCATTACTCACTGTGACACTAAGGGACAAAGATAGTCACAATCAGATCTCAGTCATATAATTCAAAAGATTGGAGATGCTGGGAAGCATCACTGCATCGAAATAAACACTGAACCAACCACAGAGTCACAAAGAAAGGCCTAGAGAAGAGGAATTATAAAAACATAGTAAAGAACAGATATAAAAACAAGCCAGAGTGAATCTGCTGAACCAAAACAAAACAAACAAAAAAGGATTATAGGCACCCGGTAGCACATCTATAAAAACAGCAGTCGTGTAACAGCGAGGCGTGATCGCTGCGAGATAGTGACGACTCAAACACATCGTATAGAAAATACTGGATGAAAAAATTTGGATGAAGGGCAAGATGAGTACAAGGCTTCCTCAGAGTCTACCCCATGGTTCCTCTTGAATCAAGGAGGCTGGTGGGCATTATGATTCTCAAAAGCACTAAGCTTAGCAATTGTGTCTTAGAACATAGCCAGAGGGTTGCTTCCTTGTGTGTGGATGGATCTCTGATGGTCGGTCGTCCGTAAGACCCAAAGGCTTTTTTCTTTTTACAGTCAACTAGATACTCTCTGGATAAGCCTCGGGACGTCCCTGCTCACCAGAGAAGACGATGCAGAAATATAAAGTCTGGAACTCGAAGGAAAGTGCCTGCTTAACGTGAACTTGAGAAATGTTTTGTTCCATGACAGACATTGTCTACTTGTGTTACCCATGTCGTGATTAGCAGGATGCGGCTAGGTGTAGGCTTGCTTGAGGGAACTTGAAAACCCAAGCAGTAAGAGCAGGTAAATGAGAAAAAAATGGAAAGTGTTCCCCCATCTAAAGGGTATTGAAAGAAGACATTGAATGGACTCTGTCCTGTATTTTGGGGGAGGCTACAGTCTCTGATCGGGTTCCAAATTGTTCAAGAGTGCTAAGAAGAAGGAAGGAGGCTTTTGGAACCGATCCAGATATGGGAAGAGTTTCAAAAAGTTACTGTAGTTGGACTTTTGGGTGGCCTCAAAGAGGTTCTGGTAAACTGCCAGGAGAATCGGGCAAGATAACATTGCCTTGGCCTGGTCAGGGTGAAAAAAACAAACAATCAAAGAACTTTCCGGTTGGTGGAATGAGTGCTTTGAGCAACTTCAAACTCATCTACATCCCTGATGGAGGTCACAGAAATTGTTAATGCCTCAGTAAGTAGAAACTAGGTGGGGACAGGATTCTTCCAGAGGCGTGGAAGGCTTTCTTGAATGTCTTTGGGTACAGTACCTCTGAAGTGACAGAAAGGAGCTCGGTACCTATTTTCCAAAGGGTTTTGGAGGGATCTAAAGATGGTAAGTACTTCAAGGTGTTCTTTCAGGCGGTGCTATGGGAGTATGACATAACGGGCCCTTTATTGGGACCCATCAAGTCTCTGTCAAACTGTCTTGAGAGTCAGTACATCTTTACACACATTACAAAATCAAATACAATTTGATTTAAGGACTCTGACTTGGCATTTCTGATTTTTGTGGTCTTCATGGGCAGGATCTCAAGCAAGAAGGACCTTTATGGGGACCAAAGAATTCTCGACTTAATGAACCTCTGTATCTTTTCACTCGAGAGACGTGACATTCATTTAATTCAATAACTACTGATTTCAGGAACATGGTGGGAACGGCACCCAGTTTTCTCAGGCGGGGCTTTGACCCGCGGGACCGACCAATACTGCCGAGTGAATGGGAAGGCCCGAAGCCAAGACATTTTTGAATAAATAAGCGCATGATATTTGCGTATGAATAACATACTTTACGAGACGGATGACGAGGCATCTTAAGGATTTCCTTGAGAAAAACACATGTTTTTGCTGTATTTTGAGCAGGATTTTGGCACGCTGTGTGTGCTCTCTTACTTTTTCTGACTCGGATTGCCACACGCCAAATTTTTATTATTCCGACTGGGTTAAGGTCTTACTAGTTGCCCCCCGGTTGAATGCTTGGTCTGCAGCTGTTGATAACACCGCCTGGGAATTCAAAAATTAACTGATAGAAAACCAGACTGATTCACATTGGCAATGTGGTCGGCATTTGACGACGTAAATTGGCAATTTGTCAATACAAATTGCCAATTTGCGTTGGCATTCCGGTCTGGCACCACCAGGCTATAAACACTGTTTTTTATCAAAAAAACGAAGAGTTGTTTTCGACACAGACACTGGGATTATACAAGCAGAGTATGCTGTAAAAATGTATTTACATTCATGCATAACCCATACCGGGTGCACCTCTGGGCTTTGGCTGTTTGCTGGCAAGTGACATGAAAAACTGAATGAGAATCAGGTTGCGTGCTGGCGGGGTATTGGCCGCTCTTGTTTGTCGTTCCACCGACATCGAAATGGTTGGTGTCATCTTTATCTGTAAATTCCTTATAGAAACGTACATGTCACTCCTGAATGTGTAGAAATACTATCTTTCGTCACAGACGTTCAGCTCTCACCGTCCTCTTTGTGATAGCATATAGGGACAGAGGATCAGATAGGAGACGCTAGAAATATGACATTGTTATTGAGAGTCGAATGGCAGCAAGCCTGCAGCGCTGACTGTGTAGATTTACTGCCCATAGGAAGACAAGATGGATAAAGGGAAATTACATAGTGTGGAAAATCGGTTTGGAAAATGTTTCAGAAGTGAAATGTATGAAAAATGAATATATTAATTCATACAAAATGGTGGTTTTATGTGTTATATATTGATAATCAGGGATCTGGACAAAGAAATGACAGATGCTGAAAATGTGGATCTGAAAAGAGCCTTGAAACAATAAGTCATAAATTGAAAGGTTGTTTTTTATTTCGTTTTAAGATGCAGTAGAACCTCGGCTTACAAATTTTGATTTATTCTTTGACTCCGGTCGTGAACTGAAAAGTTTGTGAACAGAATCAATTTTTTCCTGTTGAAATCATTGTAAATCCCATGGATCCGTTCCCCAGCCCCCAAAGACATACTGTACTCTTTTGAAACTTATTTATGGGTTTATTTGTGGCAAAAATACAGAAAGGAATTAAAGATAACCTTTCTTATTTCTGTGTTTCTGGTGGTCTTTCCTTTCTTGCCAGCACTTTGACTCAGCATTTCTTTCGCTAAATCAGCAAACATAAGATAAGATAAAATACTTCATTGATCCCCATAGGGGAAAATATGGTTGTTGCAGCAGCACAGGGTAGAGGACAGGTAACAAAAGACATTAAACAATAACAACAAATATGAAAAGAGACAAAAACTAACAAAGACAAGAACATTTGAGGGAAAGAAATAGAAAATAATCTGCTACGTGAGGACAAGAGTAAAGTGACATGAGTGTGTGACAGCTGCAGGTCGTGGCCAGGAGTACAGATGCAACTCCGGCCGGTCGAAGTTGGTTGTTTTCCAGACTGCTGTTTGTGCCCACAACTGATCGCCGTGGGCACAAAGGATCGTCTGAAGCGTTAAGTTCTGCACTGGGGTGGGACGATCCGCTGGCTGAGTGAGCTGCCGCATCAGCCACAGCTCATCGCGCAAGGGGTGAGAAGGATTGTCTAGGATTGCTCGAAGTTTGTTTCCAGACTGTCCAAGTTTAGTCCCACCATCGAGCGGGCTTTCCACACAAGCTTGTTAAGCCTGTTGACTTTGCCAGTCTTGTCTACGCCCTACCAGCCACACTACAGCGAGTAAGAGCGTGCTGGCTATCATAAACTGGTAGAAGGTCTTGAGGAGCACAATACAGACACCTAACGACCTCAGTCTTCTCAGGATGAACATCCTCGTCTGACCTTTCCAGTGGAGGGCATCCATATTGTGTCCAGTCCAGTTTCCTCTTAATATGGACTGCTTGTTTGAGTCCGCCATCTCGGTCGTGGTCACATTAGCCACTTTAGCCATCTTTAGCGCATCTTTGTTCTCGGTGGACTCAGCCATGTCGTAGTGCTGAGCGAGAGTTGTAACACTGACGACACTCTCACGTATGGCTATCGTTTCCTTCAATAGATCGATTGCAATTCTTAACTTCTTCTTAATACCAATAGCACTCGTACTAGCACAAAAAGCCTTATAACAGGAGAACTCAACAACGAATAATGTAAGCGAGGCGGAAAACCCGTTACTTTGTTTGTTTGTGTGTTCATGCACCGAGGTTTGTTCGCAGCAATATTTGATGATAAACACTGTTCGTTGGCCGATCTGCTCGAGATTAGAAGCGTTCATAAGCTGAGGTTCTACTGTATCATATTTATCTATTATTGCTACTGTCTTCACTCTAACTACTGAGGCTCAGTCATGAACATGTATGTTTTTTAAACTCCTTTTATAAATTCTCAAGTATCGGGTAAACAAGACCTACAGTGGAAGCATGTCCGGAGGACAAGCTTGCTAAACCTTCAATAAAAGAATGGGAAAATAATAAAATGAACAAAAAAACCTGAATCGAATAGTTGGAAAGACTGATTCATTCGTCCTTCACGAGCTACTACAAACTTTTATTTGTCCTGAAAACACCGTAGAGCCTGCAGTCCCCTTAACAAGCCTCCCGTGACACACCTCCATAGCACCGGAGCGGTATGAAGACCGAAACCGTAATCCCGAGAGCTGCACAGAAGCACGAGTACACAGAATGAAAATTGAGGACAAGGAGGACCGACACGGGCGGGCTGCCTCCACGTCACCCCTCAACCTCACCAATAAAGAAGCTACTTTCCGGTGCCAGTTTGATAAACTAAACGGCAATCACCAGTCATCATCATTCTGGTGTCCTTTGGGGGGGGAAATGGACCACATACTGTTCCTTCAACAAAACAGTGGTGTTATATACCCGCTGCCAACAAATTGTACCCAACAAAGACCATCTGGAACCTTTCTCAGAATCCCTACAGCTCATATTAGAGGTCAGAACACTGAATGTCCCATTTATTTTATTTCCTTTTGTCTTCATTTTCAAACCCTCTCACTAAAATTTCGAGCGAGAATATATTTCAAAACAAAATAATGCTGAGACACATTTGGTAACACTTAAAAATGATGACGTTAGTACTGTTTTTGGCATCTCTTCATTAACGCTTTAAGAGGGATGAGATGTAAATTGCCTCTTTGTGTAGGGCTGTCATGAAAGTAACCCGCTGGCCTCCCAGAGAGACCATCGGAGAGGTAAACCAGGACATTTATTTCATCCGCTAGCCTGCTCATTTCATTATTGACGCCCTCAGAGCTGTCCTGGACCATTGTTTTGGATGAATGCAATGTTGCTATAGTCAGGTTACACCTGTGTGGTTGGAGCTTTGTAAACAGAGTTTCCCCGGTGTGCTGCAACGTCAGTCAGTCAAATCTGATACTGCAGCTGTCTTGTTCCCGGCGTTACTCACACAATTGGCGAGGGAGCCTGCTGCTGTTGATTGAGGGTTCCTTGCACTTGTCAATCAAAGTGGCTGTACGCGTGCAAATGAAAATTGATGGCATATTTCCTGGCAGTGTGTAAATCTTTGGGAATCGAAGTGAAATAGCGCCAAAATAACAAGGGAGGCCTCCGCGCTTGGAAAAACAACTTAAAACGTAACCCGCTCCATCAAAAACACTCCTTTTCCTGTTCTGAGAGAATGGCGGAGAATGAATTAAGTTCAGCCGGTTGAATGATGAGGGCATTAAGAGAATTAATAGGACTTGGCGCTGGTGAGCTTAAAACTGGAATAAGACATCTCCATTTTTAAAAGCCGAGCTGCAAAACGATAATTGAGCGCGTTCGTTTTCCTGGTCCATCTCCCTCATCACTGCTGTGATTTTCATACAGTGACTACATTTAACACTCACTACGACCCCGACTCTGAAATGTACAGCAGATGATAGGGTGAAAGATCCCCGCCGTCTGATGACATATTTGACTATTTTTGCATTGAGATAATGGCAAAGTCGGCCATGCATACCGCAAGCTGTAATGTGTTAGTGGAAATGGATTCTCCCCTAAGTGTGTGTGTGTGTGTGTGTGTGTGTGTGTGTGTGTGCGTGTCTGTATGTGTGTGCCAGTGGGTGCAAAAAATAAAAAAATAAAGAGTAAATGATTTAGTACCTCTCTGTGACCATGATAAAGGTGTTACGGCAGAAGACAATCATGAAGTGTGACGAATGTTCACTGCAGAAGTGACCTAGTCCCTCCTCTCTGGAGATGGGACTAAATTGATTAAACTCCCAGCCATGGACAAGTACCGTTCATTAAGACGCATTTTTAGACATTAATTGGGTGCATGTAGATTCAGCGAAACCGTAGGAAAGCCTCATATCTAGATTTGATTTTGAAAATAAAAATAATGCTGTTGACACTTTTGTCTGGACAACAGGGTGGCAATGGCAATTTTCCACAAGCGTTCCATAGGGAACATGTGAAAATGGACATATAATTTTTTGGTAGGCTCTTCAACGGGCCTGCTTGCCCTGGCTCTGATCGCACATTTATCTGCAGCTCAACTCCAGCCTTCCTCCTCACTCTCTGTGCCGTGATTTGTCGTAGAAGATCCCAGATGTTTCCAGGAGCAACATCGAGATACGAGTTATTTCACAGCAACCGAATGAATCGAAATGATACAGAAAAAGCTAAGAATGGATTACTCTCTCGTGGCATGTCAAGCTAGACTGCAGGGTTGGAACCAAACCATTCCGGTCTTCTCTCTTTCGGGAAAGACAAAACTGCCTCAAGAACGTGCAACCAAATCAAACGGGCGATATCTCATCATTTGTGCGCCGTGCGTCCTATAGCCAAGTTTGTTCAAAGACGATATTTGGCGAATACAGCAGCTGTTCATGTGATTCAAAAGACACTCACACGGTGCGATTCTGTCAAAACAACACCTGTTTCTCGGCCTAGCAACACCATCACGGCAAAACACGGAACAACACAAGAAGAGGTCTCTGCAGAACATCTGGGCGACAGGAGTCATGAATAAGTTGGCATAAAGTTATAATATTTAAAAAGGTACTCCAATGAAATGGCTATTCGGGCCTCAATCAGGATCACGATTTTTTTATCGGTAGGTCAACAGCACGTCGAATTTTCCACGGAGCCCAAAGAAAACGGAGCACTGAATTTGGATCCAATGAGAAAATCTATAAAGGTGCAACAAATACAAACCATGAGGGGGTGAAACAGGAAGAGCCAACCAGGATGATTTCACTGGACCAGCGGCAACAGTTACATGGGTTATAAAGCACTGTGTTAGAAAATTAGCAGTGTTGTTCACCAAATAAACATATAATTTTGTTCCCTAAACCCCCTCACAAAGACAATGAACAGCTGGGAATGAGCAGCATCGAGCAGGAACACCGGGGAAACAGGCTCATAACACGAAACCGCGAGTGACGGGATTCGAGACGAAAACGAGGGACTCGGAGTATGACACCGCAGACGGCACGCAAAGAAACATACTGGAGAAAATATCAACTTAACTGGAGAACAAAAGTCAAATATGAAACAAAGTGCAGGGGGAAAACCAAGAACGTATTCAGCCACAATCGCCCCAGCACTGTTTCCAACTCAGGAAAGCTGTGCTGACATTCCAGCACTGATTGTACGCCTAAATCATGAATTCCCTATTTTATTTCTATTATGTGTTGTCATTATTAGTTTGGCCACCTACAAGCTAAAAATAAGAAAATTTATTAAATGGGGTCATACCTCCATTCATCTGTCTTTGTCTTCCTTCCGGCAAACTTCAATGACCCCGAGGGGCTGGTGTTCTGAAGTGTAAATGGAAAGGATGTTATATTTATGCTGAGCACAGAGCCATCCCATTCTAGATGAGAGGTGAGATTTCTGACTGCCAATTACTTCAAACCGCTGAGAGGTCAAGCATGGCGGCCAAGATCTGCCAGGCTCAGCCAGCTCTGTGCAAATGACCCCTGGGAATGTCTTTGCTGAGTTTCAAATCCAAGGGGTGCTTTGAAACACCGCACAACAGTTGCTTTTTTTTTTTTTTTTTTTTTTTTTTTTTTCTCCCCCTCAAACAAAAAAAACCTTTCCCCTCCTTCAAGTTTTTTTTTTGAAACG
>CAAKHD010012390.1:114382-126071 GCA_901007705.1 Fistularia tabacaria
CCCCTCCTTCCCCCACCCATCCCCCCCCCCCCCACCCCTCCACCCATCCCCCCTTCCACCCTCCCCCCCTCCCCCCCCCCCACCCCCCCCCCCCCCCCCCCCGCTCTCTCCATCCATCCATCCATCCATCCATCCATCCATCCATCCATCCAACGTCTGCCGCTTATCCTGCACTCAGTGTCGCGGGGGGATGCTGAAGCCTATCCCAGCTGTCATCGGGCGAGAGGCGGGGTACAGCCTGCCGTGGTCGCCAGTCAATCGCAGGGCCGCATTTACAAACAAACAACCATTCACTCATTCACTCATCGGGGGCCAATTTGGCCAATTTTTCTAATTAACCTGCTGCTTGTTTTTGGACTGTGGGAGGAAACCGGAAAACCTGGAGGAAACCCACGGAGACACGGGGAGAACATGCAAACTCCACACAGAAGATCGGAGTCAAACCACGGTCCTTCGTGCTGTGAGGCCGAAGCGCTAACCACACAGTAGCCACCGCCTACTCACTCTCCCATTCATCGCTAATGAACATTTGCATCCTTCGCAAAACACACAGAATGTAAGTTAAGCGAAGTGGACATGCTGATTCAACACAGACAGACCCCAGTCGGGCAGGATTGCTTCGATTCGGGTATAGTGGCAGATAAATTCTCCAATATATGCAAAAGGGGATCATTTTTCATGCACTTCTGAATTGCTCAGGGGTACCTTTGCTCCAGGCTACGTGCAAAGGAATGGAAAAGTGTCAGTCCAACATCCAGGAAATCACCTTAGAGGTACGGATTCCATATTAAATGTTGCAGCAGGCCTTGGCTTTCTATCATAAGATTGGCTTGGATGTGTTTCATCTAATATGCAGCTCTCTTATCGCCTGCATTTATAGCCCACTCCTGTCTGTGACAACTCTGGAATTACTGACAATCCCTTGGCAGAGGACAGGCCACATTAGTAAAAATCCATTTTTCAATGACACACCTGTATGCTCTTTAGACTGTCCCAGCGCGTGCGCTCTAAATGCTAGAAAGGGAATTCCCCCTTCAACCTCTGCAAGAGCCTCCATACCGAGGAAAGTGCCCCAACACAAAGAAACATCTTCTGTCACAGGGCTGCACAATTTTCCCTTCATGCTTGTTTGGTCCCAGTGGTTATAGAAAAAGTAATTACCACTGGTATCGGACGTTTCACTGCCCGTCCACATCCAATGCATTCCCTTACTTTCGGTGGCTGCGAGCCACCCTCTGTCTTTCCACGGCAATTTATTCATAGACGAGTATATTCATCTTGGGACAGTTCAATGACCTAAAATTTGCATTGTCACAGTGCAGCACCACCCGTGGGGAAAAATTCCACTTAGAGCGAGATAATTCGGGAACTGAAACACAGCGATAAAGGTCAAGTGACCTCACTGTCTGTTGCAAGAAGAACAAAGTTCAGAGCCCAGAGGTAAACAGCGTCGTTCCTGTCAGCTGACCAACACAGATGGCTCAAGTCAGAGCGGGTTAGATACACTGCAAGTGTGTGTGTGTGTGTGTGTGTGGGGGGGGGGTTAGAGACCGTCGACTCAGTGGTTTCATACGACAACAGTGTCTGTTATTTAGTTAAAATGAATGGGAGTGACAGGCGCGAGGCGTTTAATGAGGTTACGTTTAAAATATAGTAATATCCTGGAGGGGGGGAAGAGAGTTACAGCTCCGGAGATGATCATGTAAATTACATCCATCCATCTATCTGTTGTCTAACGCTTTATTCGGGATGGGGTCGCGGGGGCAGCAGCCGAAGCAGGGAGGCCCCGACTTCCCTCTCCCCGGCCACACGGTCCAGGTCCTCCAGAGGATCCTGAGGCATTCTCCTCCTGGTTGGACATGCACGGAACAACTCGCCAAGTAGGCGCCCTGGAGGCTCCCTAACCCGATGCCCGAGCCACTTTATCTGACTCGTCTCCACGTGGAGGAGCGGCGACTCGACTCCGAGCCCCTCCAGGATGGCCGAGCTCCTCACCCTATCTCTAAGAGACCCTGCGGGAAAAGCTATTTTCAGCTGCTCGGATGAGCGACCTTGTTCTTTTAGTCACAATCCACAGCTCGTGACCAGAGGTGAGGGTAGGAACAAATATCGACCGTTAAATTGAGAGCTTCGCCTTTTGGCTGAGCTCCCCAGGCCGGCGGAGAATCCACATTCCTAGCTGACGCCGCAGCCCCTCTGGGGACCAAAAAATTGGGTGGGTAGTCTGATCTGCTGCCGGGTGCGCAGGCACACACAACAGTCAGAACAACAGTCAGAACCCTTCCCTCAACCTGAAGGCGGAGGGAGGCAAACCTGACGTCCACCGGGTTGCACCCCAACATGCAGGCACCGAGACTGGGGGCAATCGATGCGCCCAAATCTGTCCGGCGCCTCTCACCGAGTGCAAAAGAGTCCAACCCCTCTCGAGAGGCCTGGTTCCAGAGCCGGAGCCGTGTGTCAAGCTGAGTCCATCTATATCCAGAAATCTCGCCAGAGAGGCAACGTTCCATGTTCATAGAGCCACCTTCTGCAGCCGCGGATCGGGCCGCCACGGTCACACGCTCCAGCCATCACCCGGCTCACACGGCACCCGACCCCTGGCCACCAGGCGCTCGCCATCGAGCTTCATCCGCGGGCCCGGCTCCAGGGAGGGGCAAGGGAATGTAAATTACAACGCGAATGAATTCTGGATTATTTCATTATGAGACCTAACTGTCAAACATATTCACTGACCTAGGGATATAGAGGGGGAAAAAAAAAAACGACAGAGATGTTGGGCATTGAGGATGTCGGCTTCAAAATTCACAATCGCCATTACATTAGGTATACTAGCGGCAGTTTAACTCTGAAATTACAAAGAAGAAACGGAGAACCCCTTATTTATCACCTGTGAAATATGAATAACAGAAGTGTCAATATTCACTATATCTAAATGTAGACTAGAAAACAGGACTAATAAAAAGACATTACTACTTTTCTCTCACATCCAGTGCACTGCAACATTAAATAATTTCATTAAATAATCATTTAGATGTTTTCATTTAGACATTTAATTTCCTCCTTTTCAAGTAAATTGCCTCTCCTGCACAGAGGGTTTACCCGGCTCAAAGCTCTCACCTCATCCAGGCTGCTGTAATTGGAAGGTATTGCTTTAGGAAGTTCATAATTCTACATTTTATTTGACTACCGGTAATTCTGGCACCAAATTAAAAAAAAAATTTTTTTTAACAGAAACTGACGATAATCATTCCCTATAAGACTTATTCTGTGCGCAGGGTCGCGGAGTTGGGTGACAGGCAGTTTAACATGGACTGGTAATCCATCAATACCATATCGAGACATTCAACCATTCACACTCTCTTTATGCAGTCAACTAAAAACTTACTAGTCTTTCGTTGACTGCACGATTTTGAGGTTTCAAGAACAAAATCAATCAGCTCGGTTTCAAGATAATATTCTCTTTGTATGATTTTAAAACCCTGTAATTCATTCATTCATTATCTACATATATATCTATATATATATATCACTTTTTCTGCACTCAAGGTGACGATGGTACTGGAGCCTCAATCGAGCGTCATCTACTGTTGAGTCGTCCGACTGTTCGCTCTCTCATTCACACGAGAACATGGGACCCCCCTGTCGGACTCCGACCAGGGATGATTTTCTCGCGAGGTGCCGCCCCCAACTTCATATTATATCTTAATCTTTAAACACAATTAATTTGGGAGAAACAATTGAACAGTCAGCTTGTCTTCACAGTGACTCTGCTCATGTAACAGCCGTTTGTTGTTAAGTTGTCAGTCTTACCGTCGCTTCCACTTTAATCTGTCACGTGTGCAAGTCCAAAGTTTTACATTGTACTCGGCTTTCATGAAATAAACATCAATTAGACTACAGCTGCGACCTTGAAGGACTATTAATTTTTATCCGGCGATAACAAGATAATTAAGACTGGATGTTGAGATTAAAGAAGAAAGCATGTGGAACAATGGCTATGTACAGGACTGCTGAGGTCAGATATTTGGCTGAAAGCAGACTGTGTATTAATTATCTGCTTAATAATGAACTTTTAATGAATCATCTGGATCACGGTCTTAAAAAACAGTTATATTATCGTCGGCGATACGAGTTTGTTTCAGTGATTATTAAAATGCAAATTAGACAAGTACAGGATATCTTCTGAAACGACATACAAGTGCTGTGATTTTGACTCTCAAACTTTCACCAACCCAAGTTCCCAGGCAGTGCGGCATCCAAAGGCAGGGGAAGCTGAAAGCCGGAAGCAGCATTCATCCGGCTTTCAGCTTGAATAGTGCCAAAAATGTTTTATTTTAAAACAATACTGAAATAATTGCATCATGAATCTGATTTACACCCCCGGCTATAACAGCAAAACATTTTTCAATTTTTCATTGTAACTGCTTGTTTTCTTAGCTGAGCCTCAATAACAGAAGTTTCTGTTGTGATGACGACACGTCTCGTTTTATTTTTTTTTTCCATATTGCTTTACTAGCTGCTCTTCGTGCGGCTAAAAGCCAAGCGCGAACGTTATTTGCATGTGTCTCTCAGATGGAGGCATCTCGCATGGCCGTGCATGCTAAGATGATGTGGATTTTTCCCAGTTTTGCTTAAGGAGACAAGGCAGTACATGACTGCAATGTCTGATTTCTGAAAATCCCAGTTTTGATTGAAAATATAGTCAACTTAACTGATAGAATATACAACTACTGCAATCTCTTCTAATTGAAATTGACGCTGATGTTGCTTTGACCGTCAACAGGATTGACCTGTGTTCCAGCCAAGGATGGATGTTTATTTTTCATTGCATGAGAGTAAAAATACCATTTGCAGAAATGATCATGACACACTCCTTAGCGGATTGTGCCTTTCACTTTCTATTGCATGTTTTCTGAATCGATATCAAAGGATCAGCAGCCCGGGGACGGGACAGATTAGCTCTCCTACAACGCATACATGCCGCTGGCGGTAATCCACTGCCTAACATGGAGATGCCGCGGCGGTACTTTAAAGTGCATGGGGGGCTTAATGAGACGGGGGTTTGCACCGTCGTCACACTGGGACGGCTCTGATTGATTAAGCTCCGGGAGGAAACACCTGGGTGAGCGTGGCTTGGGCTCGGCTCACTCGTGCCATCCTGAAGACGCACCGGGATGGACTTTGGGAAATGATAGGGGTGGAGGATCTCTTGGACAAATCGTCCAAGCAAATGTTTGGACGGCTCTGACGATACACCGGTTTACAGGCAGGCACATTTGTAACATCCAGGGGAGTCCCATTGTCTAAGTGCTAGTTGGAGTCCATGTACGATCACATATTTATTTTTGCAGAGATACTCGAGATTAATTCAGTCGAGTCCAGATTAAACCTGGATATATCCAAGATTTATTCTTTTTCCGGGTTCCAGGAGCCTATACCAGCTGTCTTTGAGCAAGAGTTGGGGTACAGGGCCATGCATAGACATACATCCATTCACTCTCGATCACGTGGCTGGACACTTTAGGGTCTCCGATGTACTTACTGTATGTTTTTGGACTCTAGGAGGAAGCAAAAGAACCCGGAAGAAACCTGGGCAGAGGCATTATCCACCGATCCTGGAGTATCTCGAGTTTTGCATTTATTCTAGTAGAGTAGATGTACTGCGTTTGATTTGTCGTCTGACAGAAGGTTTGGCCGGTGTTTTTAATGGTGAGATTTTTCAAAGATCGAGATCTGTAGGTATGCCGGTAATGATCAGTAATAGCCAGACTCTCTGTTGTGTTACAAAAGAGAGGGGGGGTCAAGAACTCTCTGTGTAGGTTGAAAAAGTCCTCAGAATAGAGCTGCTAAGGAAGCTCCCAGGAGCTCAGGGCTCTGCGCTTCCATGGTTGCTCTGTGTCTGTCTCTAAAGTGATGCTCTTTGACTGTGTGCTGTCTCAGCTGCTATTTTTAGCCCCCCACTCCCGTGATAATAACACCCAAGTCCTTGATACGCCCAGAAAAAAAAAGAGAACTGTGTTGTATAATCAATACATTTAGACAGCGGCGATTGTTTCTCTTTGTAAAATGGTAACCCTTAGCCACGCGCTCTCGTCTATTGAGCTCAGCAGAAAAGGTTTGATTCAAAACAGAAGAAAGCATTCATTTGTAAGAGCGAACCTGCACATTTAGTTCGACTCACATTTATGTTAATTTCAATTGCAATTTTTTCAACAGGACTGTTCTAAAAATAGAAAAGCCGAGAGAAAAACAAGAATACTATCAATTAAGAATAGACGCATGTCTCATGTGAAAAGAGCTCAATTGGTGCAACGATCGTGATTCACGGCCGCTCAAGGATGACTCCTTTTTGAATCCGCGGGAGCAGGGAAGGCTCACGGCTTCTCCCCCCCCCCGCTTTCATTTTATTTATTTTTTAATTTATTTTTCTTCTCCATTTCAGAACGAGAACAGTTGTTCAATATGTTATTAAGCAGTGCAGCTGGGCGTCATGGCAGTTAACCTGAGATCAATATGAATATCAACAGTCTTATTTCTTTCTATTTTCATTGCTCAGCCACTCATGAAATCCAATGATGCATAACACTTGACCCCCGAGGATGATCGAGATGATGAGGAAAATCACTACATGTGCCCATAAATCTGCCGCGCAAATTTGACCGCTGTATGTGATGATGAAGCTATTATCTTGCGACGAGGTGTGGACGTGCGCAGCGTGCCCCTCTCGTGCAGCAGTGGTTGTGAACCGCGGGGATCACAGGGGATCGCAGGGTTAATTTACTGTAAAGCCCCGGCGCTATCAAGCTCATAGCTCCGCCGTCCTCCGATCGCAATCAGCAACTTCTGTGCAACCCGTGGCTACATCCTCTCCTTCAAGGTTACGGATGATAAAATGTTTTATTTGTAAAGGGCCTCCCTTCTGTGTAAATCTCTGCCCGACAGTCTCAGAGTGAGAGATAACACAAAAAAAATCAGACCAACGGTCGCCCAGCCGTTAAATCTGTTTTAGCTCGTCACCATCATTATTCATTTGATGATCGGAGGCTGATTTAAACATCCGAAACACTCGAGTTCATCATTGGGAACCTTAAAATCTATCAGTTTATAGAGTGAGAGACGTTTTTTCGAAAGGCTGATCACGTCAGATTGTTTGGATTTAGTGTCTCTAATGGGGCCGCTGTTGCACGAAGACCAATAAATAAGCAGTCCTTCACATATATAGCTCACCCTGGCTAACATAAGTCTTTCCTTTGCATCAGAATGCACGATGTGAATAGCACAAGGTTTGTTTTTCTATATTTCAGTGACCTCGGAAAAAGGAAAAAAAAAATGCTTTCAACACCTTAATCGGATTGGAAGACGTCATATTCCAGCCTTTATTGAAAATAACATCATGATCCTCTTTCGATTTTTGACAGACCGAGACAGAACTCGAGCCCGGTTTGCCCACCAAGACACTTCGGCCGGCTCCACCTCACAGCGAGGACCCAAAAAATGCCCTCTGCGTCATGGTCTCATTTCAGCTTCACCAAAAAAAGTCGGACCCGGTGTCGGGAGCCAGCCGGGGAGCGTTAGCCTCTTACGTGTTTACCGATGGAAAAGATTTGTTTTTGCCGACTGAACTTTGAAAATGATCATTGTCGGCATTTGAGATACAGCACTTCTGCCGGAAAAGGACATTTCTACAGCGGAATGTGAAATGTGCCGGATATGAAATGTGTTTCAGAAAAAGACCCGGCGGAATCCTGGGGCACGGCTGGCTCATCTTCAAAAAAACTCGATTGAAGGAATTGGTAACAAGCCCGCAAATAACTCAAAGTTACATATAAACGCTCAGTGCATGTGTTTCTTTAGTTTTGACCAGTGGATGTCCAGCAGTGCTATGTCGATATTCCAATTATTTCTGTCAGGCAAAATAAGGTCTTCCAAAGGTTGCTTTTTTTTTTTTTTTTTTTTCCCAAAGAAAAACATCGGGATGATACAAATGTTTAATCAATCATCCCAAATGACACGATACAGGAAAGTGAGTGAATTCCATCAAACTCTTATGGTTAGAAATGTATGGCTGATGGACAGTTCAATTAAAAAATGAGGTTGCTGAAGAACAGATAAATCTCACACCACCAACGGTGATTATGCCAGCCGGGGGGGGTAAATGTATTAAGGAAAAGTCTAAACAAAAGAGTCCGGGGGATTTCAATTCCCTTATCTTTGACTGACAGGTGGGGCGGTCGATGTTAAATCTGCGCTCCGGGTTTGGCAAATCTTGGATCAGAAATGGCAGATTTGGACAAATTAAAAGGCGCGTTATCAACGAAAAACACCAATGAGGTGAATATATCCATTTTCCAATATAACTGTACGCCCTCTGAGAAGCTTCACAGACTAGCTGGGTATCTGCCACGGTGACTGGCAGCTCTCGGCGACACATTACGCCCCGTGTTGTTCCTGAGTTGTGTCCCCTCGTGTTAAGTGTTGAGTGTGTTTCTGCGAAAGGTCTACCAGGAGTGCAAGAGTGACTGTGAATTGCCATCTGCTAATCCTCTGCAAACATCCAACACATTACTAACCATCTTTCTCATGCATAATTACTCCCCCCCCCAACCCCTCACCCCGTGCACGAGCATGCGCACACACACACACACACACACACACACACACACACACACCGCCGTTGACTCTCGGTGAGACGGGAGCAGCCGCTCATTCTTAAAGGCTGATTTAACAGCAGATTACGGCGTCACATTAACACAGTTGAGCGTCAGAAATGACTCTCAGAACCACCTGCTCTCGTCGAAGAGCCTTGTGTGCGCCAATGTTCTGCGCCGGTACGCGGTGGCTCACTGGCACAGAGTGAGTTCCTTCATGTTCTTGGCATGCTTTTCAAGATTTTAATAAGCCGTCGCGGAAATGCACTTCTTTCACGCCATTAGACGGTGCGGCGTGAGGCGTTGGACTGTCGATGGGGGCACTGTCGCCTCTTGAACCCTCCCAGTCTGCTCCGTCTGCTCGGATTGTATCGAGTGCGTCTGCAGCCACAGAAATCCAAAGACTTGCTTGCACCGTCGGTGCATCGCGTGTTCAATTTTGCGGAGAATCGAGGAGACCGTCGATAAACCGGAGTGTTTTCCCCGCTTGTTGTTTCCCCCTCTCGTGTTTCTACGCGATCCTTGGATTGAAGCTTCATTCGGGCTCATTTGATTCAAAGCCCAGAAAAAGACAGAGAGAGAGAGAGAGAGAGAGAGATTGATGGATTATGCTGAAGAGGTCAAACTAAGAAAGCACAAAAAAAAGGGAAGAGATTTGAATTTCTAAATCGTTAGGAAATAAAGATTAAGAAGTTTACCGCGCGCCTTGTGCTTTTGTAAACCTCCCCGCGCTCTTATCAGATGGAGAGTGCCAGAAAGTCTCCTCTGCTCTCGTTTCAGAAACTATTCCTCCTCCTATCTCCCCCATCTTCACTCTCCTTCATTTTATCATTCCCGGCCTCGCTCTTAAATTCTCCAGGCAGCCAGACGGCACGCTCGGAGAACAAAACAGAGCATACACTGTGAAACTAAGCCTCAACAATTCACCTCTCATCTTGCTCATTTTCGCTCCTGGTCGTCGCCCTCACTAATCAGATACAACAGCTGCCTTTTGCTTCTTCACGGCGGGAGATTTTTAGACTTATTCTCCCTCTATGAGAAGTGCGCCTTGTGAGTAAACAGTTCCCTCTGGCATTATACTTTCAGGCTCCGGTGACTTTTTGCATGTTGTGCATCTTTCTCGTCCGTCCGCGTACTGATCGGAGTTCCCAGCATTGGTGGACAGAACAGGCTTTTAAGTGCTGGCTTCCGACACTCTCGTTACCGATGGGGACTCGCAAGAACGCCAAGGAACCGTGAGGCGAAACACAGAAGCGGAATCACGTCTCGCGGTTCCACAAGTCTTTTTTTTGCGCTGTTGTCGTTTTGCGTCCCGGAGATGAGCGGGAGTGACTCATTAACTCAGCCGCTGTGCATTTCTGATTGACTGATTGATAGACGGAGAAGAAAAGAAAACAACCTTTCCCATCTTCTCCCTCGCCGTTCTCCCTCCCCCGCTCCCACATGCACACTCCTTTTTTTTTTTTTTTTTTTTGTTCTCCCTCTCTTGCTTTACCTCCGTGCTCACGCTCCTGCACTCTCTCTCTCCGCGTCTTTCTCGCTCTCTCGCTCTCTCTTTTAGATTGCCTCAGCATCTCCGAGCCTGTGGCTGCGGGCGGCGTTGACGCTGTCTTTTCCCCGTACAGTGCAGAGTGGAGCCGGCAGTGAGAGGCAAACACACACCGGGCGTAAAAGCTGGAGACGGACGGAGGTGTAGCATGTCCAGTGGCTGCATTCTGACATGTAGTAGGAGGAGGTGCTCTGCCGTTCCATGTCCGTTTTTTTTTTCCTTTTTTTCTGTCCTTTAAGCACCTCCCACCCTTCTGAAAGCTCACTCGCTGGTTCTGCAGTTGCTGAGGGGATGGCAGGAATGACCCGGGTGAGCAGGAGACACCAGGAGACGCACCAGACTAGGCTGCCAGCTGAGAGGACTGTCTGATCCTTGATCCCTCCTGTTCACCTGCCTGACAGCTCTATAGAAGACCTCAGAGCTTCCACACAGATGCATGCACATGTGGGAGAGCATGACTGTGTTGCCCCAGCATCTTAATTAATCAAAGCTGTAGTGGGAAGGACCGCCGCCGCCGCCGCCGCCGCCACCACCACCACTCACACACACAAAAAAAACAAACCCAGGTAAGAGGCAGCACAGCTGGAGCTGCTTGGCTGTATTTCGGTCGATATTGATCCGCGCAGATGTGTCGTCGTCAATTCATCTGTTGCGTGCGTTTGCTGTTTGTTGTGCTGCATGGTCATTGATGAGCAAGGTGAATGGGTACGTGGGTGAGTGCTGTGGCAGCGTGGTCATGGAATGCGTCTCCTGGAGGACATGGTCCGATATCCCTCAGACGTCTGGGGAGCATCGGTGAAAAGGGGGCGGGGGACGGGGGGGACGGACGGGGGGGCATAGGGGGCCAAGGGAAAAAAGGAAAAGAGGGGAAAAAAATAGTGCTTTAAACTCCATGTCATCCCTGGCGGTCGTCATGTCCCGTGGGCTTCGTCTGTTTTGAAAGGTGACCGTTTGGCTTCGGTGTTTCAATCGTGCGTCATTTGCAATTCATGCATTCTCCTCACACCCGCCGTCGGGAGAGTTTTGGGGTTTAAGTCTGGAGGATGCACGGCGGTGAGATTGCGAGCGTTTGAAAAATGCACAACAGAGAAGTCTTTGGAAGCGGAGCGGGTGCTCATACCGGAGATAATTGAGAACCATAAAAAGGACTTGGTCTAGAATTATTAATAGACATTAATTGACATAGTTCGTTGATACGACGAGGGATGTAACATGACTGTGGAAACTTTGGAGCGCTTCTCGTGGTGCTTCTGCACACGTATATGAAAAAAAAAAAAAAAAAGGGTCCGCGTCCGACCTTTGCAAACAGAAAGTCTCACTCTCCCGTCATCCGCCGATTCCCGTCGGGAGTCATTACATAACAAAAATGGTTACAGCACTTTGGCTTTTCTGCAGATGTCAATGACAGAGCAGCAGCAGCAGCAGCAGCAGCAGCCTGACGTTCTAGGCAGTATGTTCGTGGGGACGGCCGGTCGACGTCTGATGCTGACAG
>CAAKHD010012390.1:128114-168337 GCA_901007705.1 Fistularia tabacaria
ACTTAAAATTATTTCCGGGGGGCTTGTTTTTAGGTTAGGGGGGTTTCGCGTTTTAAAAAAAAAAAAAAAAAAAAAAAAAAAGAGAAATGCTTTGATCACGGCAGCGGAACTCATGTTGGGAGGATGTATTCCTCTTATTGTTGTAGCAACAGCTTGACGTGTTTTTTCTGTCTCGGTAAAGCTTCGCACGTGTTGCTCCTGCAAAGGAGACGATCCGCTTTACTAAACATACAAAGCCCGCTCTTCGCTTTACATCGCTTTTCCTCGACAGTGTCAATACGTTTTCTTTTCTTTCTCCATTTCTTTTAGCGTTGATATTTCATCCTACCGCACTCAGCCAAACTGTTTATTGTTTTCACTTTATCGAGCGACAGTTGTCAATAAGTACAATACAGCAGGCCTTTGATCGGAGGCTTTACTCCAATATCGTCTTCCCTCTCAATGCATCTGGGACTGAAAATAAGAAACTCCGCTTTGCATTTCAGGATCATATAAATGTTTTAAAATCCCTCCGCGGGCGATATATATAGACGTTTTCTCAGAGTAATTGCAAAATCTTAGAGCTTTTCGCTTCTTAATGAAGGAGCATTGATTCAAACACTGATTTTTCTTCCGCTGAGAGAATGTTATCCTTCACACGATGGCTCGTAACCAGCCCTGGAAGGGGACAATTTACTGTCTCGGTTTTAGCTTCAGTAACCGCCTCCATCGCTGCACGAGCAGGGAAAGTATAAGTTAATATGTAAGTCTCTCTATCGACATCATCTGCAATGGTAAAAAAAAAAGGTTGATTTTATTATGCGACTTGCTAAAATTGAGTTTGGGGCTTAACACGGTACTGTTAGCTCTGAGGGTCTGGGATCTGCGCTCGGTTTGAACGAAGAGCCGGATAAATAAAGATGAAAGTGGCCGCGGCTCCAGACGGCGGCGGAGCCTCTCATTCTGGGAGTGTTTCTGTTCAGCGGGTGTTTTTTTTTTTTTTTTTTCCCCGCCAGTGGGGGGGGGTTGGTGTTGGTTCGTGCAGCAGTGTTTGTCTTTGCGCGTCCTTTGGTCTATCTCTTTGGGGATCGCTCCCCAGACGGGCTACGTCAGCTAGATGTGTCCGTTGGAGCTGTCGCTTTCTCAAAACCGTTTTGAGTTTACATACAGGGGCTTAATGATCAAGGAAAAATCAGCTGTGAACCGGAGAAGGCCACACTTTTGAGAGACGTGCCTCAGATAGAACTCGAGAAGATATTTTGTGGATCTGACTCCTAGTTTCTCTGAGGTTGCTCTCCGAAATGACTTGGCAGATGCAGCGATGCTCCTCTGGTGCGGCACCGTCTCCGAGAACGCCATCATTGGAATGTATTAATTCTGTCTTGGAATAAGCTTCCACAGATGTGTCCATGCATGTAATTGAGAACTCTGAGATCTTTCCTGGCTCAGACAGAAGTTTTTAAAGATGATTTTGAACTCATTTAATCATATATCATTGCATCCAACGTTGGGATAATGTGCTGTTCTCAGTGCACCGTTTCTCAAAACGTCCTGAATCCTTCACGCCTGCTGAGGGTCAACGGCTGGCACCTTCTTGCTTCTTGCTTCCCTCTCAATTTAAGGCCAATCCCAGAATTTGTTCGTAACGTCCTTTTCATTTTTTCCTTGCTGGGATTTACACGTTTACCCGACTCTCGCCCGTTCAAACGCATCTTTCCGACTTCTCTCCACCTCATATTTCGGTTATGAGCTTTGAATCACAGTTTAGTGCTTATATAATGCATGCAGTTTCAGGACCTACAGCCGTGTTGATTCTTGCGCCCTTCGGTGCTCCTTGTCGGCCGGCCGATGCGTTCCTGCTACTCTGTATTCAGAGCCGCTGAGCCAGTGTGTGAGTCACAGTGGATTCTTTGACCGTTTACAGGATGTGTCATGTATTGTAGATATAAGGAGAAGAGCATGATAGCTTGGTAGCAAATTTCAATGTACTTAAAGTAACATTAAACTGCTAAAAAACCAAACAACTCGGTGAGATTCGATGGAAGATTGTTACTATTATTATTTTAAATTCTGTGAATCAGAGCAGAAATTTAAATCTAATTGAATTTCACCCTGAAAGTCAAGTTTCTTAGCTTTTTTAAGCCCCGTAGACATTAAGTTTATTCATTTGTTCATTATCTTTATGGAAATCCCGCACTCAGGGTTGTAGGGGCGATTGGAGCCTATCCCTGACATCAGTGGGTGAGAGGCGGGGTTCACCCTGGACCAATCACAGCGCCATATGTAGAGACGGACAACCAGTCACCCACTCATTCATTCATCATATAGATACAGACAGCCATTCACTCGTCACATGGAAATATACAACCACTCACTGTCAGAGACATACAACCACCGGCTCTTTCTTTCACACGTCTTTTAGAAATACAACCATTCATCCTCTCGTTCACACATCTGGGAAATGTAGGATCTCCAATGAACCTCCTGCGTGAAACACAGAAAGCCATGCAGACACAGGGAGAACACGACGGAGACTAGACAAATAGAAAGGCCCCCTGAACCCAACCAGGGACCTTCTTGCTG
The DNA here is from genome assembly GCA_901007705.1 of Fistularia tabacaria. Taxonomy (NCBI): domain Eukaryota; kingdom Metazoa; phylum Chordata; class Actinopteri; order Syngnathiformes; family Fistulariidae; genus Fistularia; species Fistularia tabacaria. The sequence continues at coordinate 130,677 of CAAKHD010012390.1, forward strand.
TCAGGCTGCTGGTTCTGGATCTTCCAATCTGGAATCAAAGATGTCGAGGATGTACCTCTACATCCTATCTGTAGTCGGCAGAGTTGGTAATAGTTTATTCTACTTAGGATGAAAAGGGGGCTGAAATTGGGCAACAGCTTGCATTTCTGAAAATACCATTTTTGGAAATTCATCTCTCTGAGAACTTAGTTTAGTTTATTTATTTTTCATCACCCTAAACTGCAAACCTTGCAGGTCTGCTCTGCTTTACATGCAGCCTGCACCCTCACATCACCCTCGCCCACCACCTGCGCCGAGATGGGTCTTAATCTTTTCTGTTTTAATTTTCCTTTTTTTTTTTTTTTTTTCGCTTGGCTTTGTGATGATTTTTCTTTGCTTTAGTATTTTTTTGCCTTGTGCTTTTCATACTCAGAGAAGAGAAGGTTACATTTAGAGGTCAATGTGACAAATGCTTCAAAAAGTTTTAACAAGACAGTAAGGTTGATAAAAGCACGCCGTAAAAACAGTCTCTTAATAAAATCTACAGTTTGCACTGATGTGCAATGACAGTGGAGGTCACTGAAATGTGAGGCGGAAACACGGATTATTTCAGCCTCACAAACACATTACACTGACAGTTAAGCAGGAGTCTCGGAGGAACAAATGAATGCACACCCTCAAACGCGCTGCCTCCCCCGGCGGGCTTGGTTTTCAAATCCAAGCACTGATCACTATCTTCAGCCCTATTAAGCGTAATGATTTCGATCCAGCTTCTAAAGCTCCGCGTGATCCGGGACAAAAAAAAGTTCCGATAAGAAAAGAAAAGGACGAGGTCAGTGTCTGCGACAAACAAAATGCATCGAAGTAGCATTTGCAGTTAATGAAGTGTTACATAAGAATTTGTGATTGATGATAACACACATGAAAAGGCAGGTCGTCTTTCTCACGAAGACAAACGTTCCTTCAACGTCAAAGTTTTTTCAGAAATAATGGCTATAAGAACGAGCACTTTGAGGCATGCGGTTACATTTCTCTATTTCCATATTTATGAAGATTGAATTATTCTCATTTATTTCGCAGGACTGTTATCTGGTTGTTTGTATTTTGCCCTGTCGGTCTTCTTGTGCGTCGGACGGACGCCTGGGAGACAGCGATCACCGCCTACTCGAACGTCCAGCGACCCCAAAGGGTAGCGATGCGGCAGAAAACACCATCACAGAATTCCTTGTTGTTTTTTCAAAATAACGTCTTTAAATTTCTAATATTTTGAATGGATTTTTAGCAACGTTGCTCGGAAAACAAGGGGCAATGAGAAAATGACTTTTCGGAGCACAAAATAAAGGGATGTATTTTATGATGCAGAGACAGGATGGAAAAAAACTTCAGGTCAGAGAGATTCAGTTTAGGAAAACATCTTGCTTTAGTTTAATGTCGTTACGTTTCAAAGGTTAAGCTACGTTCATGGCTATGGTGAGGGGATCTCAGTGGTTTTCAACCGTCGCCCTGCTGAAACATATGTCGGGAAACAGGTACTTAATAGCAGCCTCCTTTGGCAAAGCCGTTTATTTTCTTATCCGTCCATCATCCCTGCAAAATATTTCTCACACAGAATGCAATTGAATTTGTTACTTTGCTCTGGCCGTACCATACCGTGCTGCTCAATGGCGGCTTCTTGAATGCGATTTTTCCTTTTTCGTGCAACGGGACTGTTTCCGTTCCCTCCGTTGGACAATCCCTAGACGCAGTTGAGCCCATTGGGGTTCGACCTGATAACCTCACATGTATGCTCCCAACACAGCTATTGACTCAGCCGATAAGACTTAAAACAGGTGTTCACTGTGCAAAACGGAAACAAAAATCGAATATAGTTTCCATGGAAACTGTTATCTGAAGCAATATTTATTGAGACCAACAGACAGAGAGATGTCCTCCAAGTCATTATTCATTATATGGGGAAAAAAAGCAAAGACCGGGTCGGTGAAATGGTCCCAGAGACAAAATGGGGACCAACTCGGAAAAGCTGCAGAATGAATGTCTTACTCTCCCATGCTTGGCTGCACAGTCTGGTGGTCACCCATGACAACCAGCTGTTTCAGCACGCTGCGTCTGAGAAGCAAAGCATCCAAGCTTGAAGTGAGATCCCTGTGAGGAAAAAAGTTTGAAAAAAAATAAATAAGGAAATACAGTAATAAGATGCCAGTGTTACTGGGGCGAGAAATTTTGGAGTAACAAGATGAATATTAATTAATCTTTTACGAGAAACCACGCGTGACCTTTACTTCTCACAATTCCCCAGATGTAACAGGCAGAGCGGCGTTCGAACCACGTCAAATCACAGGAAAGCAGAAAGAGAGAAAAAAAAGCACAAACTGAGCTGCTCAGCTCAAGTTTATTTTATTTGTTTGTTTCAAACGGTGCAAACACATTGTAGCTTGGGGCCATTGCATCATTTCCTGTGCCGGAGAAGGTATGTTTTCACGGCTGTCGGTTTGTTCCATCAGTGGAATCTTGCAAAAAGCGAAAAAAATAACGTGCAAACAAAGAGAGAGAGAAAAAAAAAAAAAGAAGGGTTGAGTGAGGGCCAAGTTAGAGAGTGTTGTTTCTGGGACTGCATTTAGACAGCTGATGCTACGGCACGCTGGAGCGGTGATTAGTGCTCCTGCTTCAAGACAAGAAGGTTGGTGTTAATGAGAGAGCGAATGGTTTTATGTTTTCTAAATGTGGCCCCACGATTGGTGCAGGGCGAACCCCGACTTTCGCCCTATGACACTCTCCAGCCTCCGCAAGCCTGACTGCAGGATAAGCGGCGTCCGCAATGAATGAATGAATGAATTTAGACAGTTGCTGGTAAAGAGTTGACACTTCAGCCCGTTTTCTCCGAGAACGCCAAGCACTCGAACGCCGCCTCGAAATGTTGCTACATCTTTAGAACATCAACGACCTCAAGAAAGTTCCCGTTGAAAGACCCGTATCGGAAAGTATACGGTTTATCGCTTGTTATTTTAAAAATAATTTGATGAAATGTTTTGGAGAGGGTCAGCTGCACTCAGATTTGTTTTGGGAAGTTACATCACCCACAGAGAGCATGATGATACACTGCTCTAAAATAAACCTCTGTTTATCTCGTCTTCATGGTCACTCGGTTCACCCTTCACCGGAAACGTTCTGCCAGAAATGGAACTTTCAGACAGGAACACGAAAACAGGAACGTATTCGATTCGAAGTTACTTCCATCTAATTTTGATTCTTTAAAAGAAATAAATAAATAAACCCCTCACCTCTTCATCCACCAGAATAGTTACAATCAAAATGAGATGACTTATGGCCATAAATAACGACAGGAAGGGCCGAATCACCCAATTTAATCTCAAGGTATCCCGGGCGCCGACCCTGTCCTGGCTCTGAAACGGGGCCTTGTGACATGCGGACGTTCCTGGAACACTTCCGACACGAGACGCCGGCACAGATCCATGTCGTGGCCCGCAATAAAACTGTCCATCTCCTCCTTCACGTTCCCCTCGAGTCATGAACGAGTGAAGCCCAAGCCCTTCACTTCCACCTCCCAAGCGAATGTCTTTCTCGCACGTGTCACTTTCATGATATGGATTTTGCCCGCAGTCGTCTGTTGAGTGGACCTCTACTTTTTATCGTATATTATTTCTTCGATAACAAAAGGCTGCTCCGCACAGTACATCCCTCTGCCAAGGTCAGGGAGAAATATACGCTGTATTTCTGCTATGGTCTGCTCCAAAATGTGACGGATACTTTCGTTGTCGAGTATTCATCCTGGAATAAATGCTCGAGTAGATGAGCTGTAGGTTCCGACAAGGGAAACACACTGACAGATGCAGGTGAACGCAGGATCTCCTTGGTTAAGACATTTCCATCACAGCTGGAGGTGTTGTGGAGGTAAAAGGCCGGTCATTAAACAGTACATGAACCGCTCCGTCCGAGTCATTTATCATTGCTGACGCAGGGCAGGTATGACACAACCTTGCATTTTCACAGCTGGGCAGCGGGTTTGCATCAGAGGCGGGCCTATTATGGGATACCTCTCAGAACACCGGCTTGTAAAATCTATCAGTCAGCTCGGAAATGTGTACGAGCCGCCGGACACGGCATTGAACACGGACCACAGGACCACGCGTATGGAAATGGCAAAAATCTTGGATGCTATTAGTGCACTATTTGCTTCAGAATAATTGAATTTAAAAAATAAATGCGTTTGTTTTCTTTGAATTTAATTTTTCCCCCCGCCATTAGTATCTTATATACTCCACAGATGAGCGGTCACGTTAAGATTTTATTTTAATGTCCCACGCCGGGTGGGCCCGACTCCTTCTTTCATCTCGTCTCTCCTAGCTCCGCAATGTCTGTATCAAACATTCACACTTAAATCCCTGCTCCACCCTGGGTGGAGGTAATAATGTTGAGAATTTTCAACCCATTAACCCCATTAATGCATTTATAAAGACTCCCTGGTCCCTTTGAAGTTCAAATTGTAAGAAAAAGGAAGCCTTACCCAGAGGCAACAATTACATTTATAGATTAACCACCAAATAGTTTCTCCAGCGGTGCCTTTATCATCGGCACTGTTGCATTGCACGATGGCCACGACACGATGAAAAACAATATGAGAAGCGAAAAAAAAAAAAACCTTTTTCCAATATTACGCAATGTATGGAAGCAAAATATAATCATTTGAGCCTGATTTAAATCAGAGAAAAAGACCGAGTCAGGTAAATACAGACACAAGGTGAGCGTGATTGATGATCTGCAGGGAGAGAGTAATCTCCTAAAAGCACTGAAAGTACATTAAACGATACATTTGGGATTAAAAGAAGGAAACTTAGCATATAAATAGCTTTCCGATGTCAACAATATGAGAAATTAAAAGGTTTGCATCACTTTAGACACGTTTTAAAGATGGAAAAACTGTCAACGCATTCATTAAATATTGATATTAATATTAATCAATCGCAATTATTACGAAGTCAGAAACCTGCACCAACTCGTCGAGCCACCACCTCAGCGTCAAACCAATTGACGCCAACCAGATTTTTTCTCAACCCGCAGCTCTCTGAAGACGGTGCTCCTTCTTTCCCGAGGCACGATTTTGAAGAATTTTTAGACTTTGTTTTTCTGTCTCGTTTGGCAGCTCAGGCCCTTGAATTAAAGGAGATCTATGTTTCCAAAGATGAAACCAATGCTGTAGACGTTATGTAATCAGAAACGGGATATGCAGAGGAGTTTTACAGCATTGTGTGTTGTGTGTTTTCTGCTCAACTCTACCTGTGAGTGATACGCGACACTGAAAATGTTTGGTGTGCAACGATATGACAGTTCAGACTTTATGCTGAAATCCGCTAAATCATATCTGCGACAGCTCTGGGGGTTCCCGGGCGCCCCGGGGACGCAGGCTGCAAGACGCGGAACACTTGCGCCAGCCTCACCGAAAACTAAAACAGCTTTGGTAAATAAAATACCTCCGCACCAGGATATTATGCTGTAGGCAACACTGGCGACGTGCAAAAAATATGCATGATAATAACCATGTGATCGCGCATTTGAGCAAAAGCCATAAAAACACAAAATGTTGAAATAAGAAAATAGCAATGTGGCAATGCCAGGTGTGCAAACATTCGGACTTACCGCAAATGACTTCAATCGTCCTTCACGTCGTTGCTTCGGAACGCAATCCTCCCCCGTCTGGCGGACGCCTTAAAGCAAACATTGGAAGACAAAGCGTGTTAAATGACATTACAGCTGACCTCCATTGACCGCTGTTTAGATCCTCCCCATCTGAAACTGCAATGAGGGCAATTTCAGATACGCAGACCGAGTCAATAAAGCCACAACTTTAGATTATTAATGCGAAGATCCTGGCTTCCAACCACGCTGCCGGTGCAAGACGGCCGTGTGCGTCACTGCGGTACTTTCATACAGTGTTTCTTTTTTTTTTTTTTTTTTTTTTACTAAGAAGAGGCAGATGTGTGGTTCAAATGAATGTTTGTATAGAATTGTATATTCATGTGGGTAAGCGCTGTTTGGCATGAAAAAATTCTGATTGCCTGACCACGAACATGAATGAGGGCTCGAAGGGTTTAACAGCACCCCTATTAAGCCTGATGATAATTACGGCAATGGTTACCTGCATTGTTACTTTCAGTAAGACTAACACGGATAAGACAATCGAAACTGCAAATTGCTTTAGGGTTCGTTTCTCTGTTATTTCGCTGCTTAAATTAAGCACCAAAATGCCAAGTATCACATGATGCTCAAAACTACCTGCCTTGAGTGGAGTTAGTCTTGGATTGAGTCTGGCTGCAAACCGCATGTTTTTTGTTTTTTTGTGTGTTTTTATAAACAGTAATATGCAGAAAAATAAACATAACCTTTGGGAATAATCCGATTACTTTCCTCATATGTAGCCAGCACATGTTCAATACACAGTAGGTTATGTATTATGATACAGGGCAGACAAGTGGGGTATTTTTTTTCCCTACTCGGGCAACACTGACAACACAATTCCCTTGCAGATTATGATGTTTTTTTTATAGAATTTGTGTTGCTGGAATCTTCTGTCAACACAACATATCTCTGTACAAACAGGAGCTACAGCCTGAGCAAAGCAGGATGATTTGTAACTGAGCCGGAATATGACACTCGGCGTTTTAATCTGACTGATTGCTTATGCTGGTGACTGCTTTAGAAAACCGCACCGACAGGGTTTTATGTTAATTCACTCACGTTTTTTTTGACCCAGACATAAACGTAGCGCCGTGTGTGTGTGTGTGTGTGTGTGTGTGTGTGTGTGTGTGTGTGTGTGTGTTTGTGTGTGTGTGTGCATTTGTTTGTGTATGCCGGTGTATGTGCTGGTGTGCTCTCATGCGTGTCAATGTGCAGCTACAAACCTTTATCAGAACATTGCAAGATTCCATCGAACCACGCACACAAACACACACGCTCATGCTCGCACACACAAACACTCAGGGATGTCAATAGCTTTAGATTCTTAGAGGAAAGTAAAGACTGTCCTGTTTGTTCATCATCCCTCCATTCCCTCCAACTCTACATCACTTCAAACTACATAGAAGGAGGCTGGACGGTGAAATAATTCAATGCTATGTACCAATCAATAATCAATCTCAATACGTTTAGTCCTTTAAAATTTTGATTTTCTTTTATGGAAATCTATCTGGTGTACAATGTCCTCAAGTGCCCGTATCACGTACAATTTAGCACGCTGCTAACACGCGCTCTTAATTGCATTCATTGAAACAGTACAATTCCATTTTGTTTTCGCATGAGCATTATATGCAGCGCCATCCTCGTCTAGTGTATTTAATAGCGGAGGAAAATTCCTGAAAAAAAATCAAAGACACATCAGTCAAACTACACAAGATAACATTTAAGTAGCAAAATCTGAATTTAAACCATACATTTCCGGTCCTTATGGGTAACTATAAAATATCATAAAGGCTTATGTTCCTGGAGACTGGATTCAAGATTTATATGTTTTATGCAATGATTTGTTTTGATATAAACATTTCACGAAACAAACTGTAAAATGGGGGATAAGGGGGAGGATGTATACCATGTCTCCCTTCCTTTTATCTGTTAAATCCAATTAGCTTGTGAAGGAAACGGCGAGCATCATGAGGACATTCTGGCTTAAATTTGATAAAACAGGATCATTCTGAATGAAAGGACGGACAGACGGCGTGACCTTATATTCAGATCTACTCTGAGCACCACTGCTTCTGAATGGGCAAAATAATGGAATTGCTTATTTAAGACGGGCATCAACATAGTCTTGACTGTTTCACTGAGTATTAGATATTTTACCGCATTCCTTACTGCAAAGGTGCCGCACAAAAATAATATGAAAAAGGATACTGCACAGAATAAAGGTTAAAAAAATCCCTCCCATCAAATAAGAACGGACAAGAGTCTGATAAGTTAGAAAATACCTTGGAAAGTTATGATTATAATAGAGAGAATTATTTTTTTCTTTCCACCGCAACCCGGGCTTCCCTTGACCCCCGGGGGAGGAGGATTTTCTTTTTCTTTTCTTTGTTCTCTTCATGATCCAGATTGTGTTTCGCTTCCCGCAGTAGGGAAGTTTGCTGACGTTGCCACCGCTTGCAATGTCCGACCAAACATCGACAGATGCGAATCATTTTACGGTAACTGAAGCTGAAAACAATGCTGTTGTGTTTAATTTCACACTGTGCAGCTCTGCGGAGGCACGCTTGAATGCAATATAGATATTTTTTTGCAATTCACTGGGACAGTCAAAAAATATGAATAGGATAGAATAGTTGTTGTGTATATAATGAGACCTCACTACATCTTCCCTTCAATGAAACAATATCAAAGTGTCTACAATCCACGATCACCGATCCAGTCTGTCCATCATCTTTGTGATCGCCGAGCTTCTGTCGAACGAGCCCGAACGATTATGCTCTATGTTCCATCTGCGTCTCGTGCAGCAAAGGAGTGTCTTGCATGAATCAATACTTCAATAGTTACTGCTGTTGACAAATGTACAATGATAGCGTAATTAGCCAGCAGGCTGTAGATAGTCCAAGATGCTTAGAGGGTGATGGTGTAAATGAAGGTTCCAAGTGTTCATTTTTATCCCTGGATGTCCATAGAAACTGAGAGGCGGCGAGCTTGGAACCAAGTGATCGATTCCCCGAGCTCCGCCTCGCCCGCCGCAGTGTTGTTGAGCAAGATGCTAAACCCCTAGCTGCTCCCCGGGCGCCGCTAAGTGGGCTGAATGCAGCAGTCAAATCTCACTGTGGCTAAGCTGTATGTTTCTAATCGTCATCCTCCATCTAACCCTCTGCTCTGCATCCTCCTCTCTCACGCCGACTATCTTCATTTGATTTTCCTCTAAGCCTCCTGCCTGGCGGGTCCAACCTCAGCATCCTTGCACCCAGATCCTCACTATCCCTCCTCTGCACATGTCCGACCCATCTCAGTCCGACTTTACCCCCAGAACATCTAGCATGTGCTTCATCCATGCTACGTCCAGCTCTGCTTGTCTGTTCCTCAATGTCTCTTAACCAGTCACCATCACCGGTCCCACCACCCTCTTGTACAGCTCAGCGGTGTACCTATCACTGAATGTGACTAGATAACAGTCTTTCTTCTTCTAAATACTGCAACTATACAGCCAAAGACACGATGTACTAAGAAAATTTAGCATCCAATTTTTTCTCCTCATTGCTCGGGATTCTGTCCTTGCCTGTAGAGTTAAAACCACGGCGACGTCACCAAAGACCATCAGTAACCCAGGCTGAAATTAAGGTCTCCCTTTACTGATATTTTTTTTCCTGCATATCATTTGCTTTGTGTCTCCCAGTTTGAGACACAGACAGAGTTGCGATTCATCTTCTCCCGAAATTTCACAGAATGTAGCGCGGCGGCTCGCAGAGCTTGAGCCACCGCTGAGATGGAGTTCTCTTGTGGTTAATTAATGGATTGCAGGTGTGGGCGGCCCCGTCTCAAGCTGCAAAGTACATTCTATGAAGAGGGACAGTAATGAAGGACACTTAGACACTTAGTGTGGAAACTGCAGCCACAATTAAAAGCCACCGATGGCTTCCTTTGGCTTGAACAGATTCTTCTCGACGACGAAAGCCGCCGTCAGAGATTCATCCGAGCTGCAGTTGACCCGCATGCCGAAACACCGCGAAACGCCATGTTGTACCGGGATCTGTATTCAAACGGGCTGCAACACAGGGAGCTGGAGATGAGCGATAAAAAAAAACGTATGTTTGTTCGCTATCTCGAGGTCGGTGAGGAAATTTCTCAAGAGAAAAATAAATAAATTGAATTTAGCTCTGCCCTGCATTCCTTTTTTTATGTTTTGCCTCTGCCACAGGCTCCAAGGTGGAAAGTCTGGATTCAGACAAATCCTTTGTTAATGGCCTGTCATACCTCCAAGGAATAGAGTTAGCACTGGCTCAGTGAGAGATATTCCACAGGAGTGAATGTCTTTCCGACAAATCTGCTGACAACACAGGGCATGACAAATATAGAACACTAATACTGCAGTCGCTAATGGAGGGAAAAGTGAAAATAGAAAAACATGCATGCCGAAGTCTGGAGAAATCTGCCTTCGTTCCGACGACTAAACTACAATCACTATTCAGTTTTTGCAGCTGCAAAACATAAACGCATCCAACACTGACTAAAGGGGTTTAATCCAGCCTTGTTCTCCAATCCACCGATGATCTTTAGGTTTTTGTCCTTCTTTTTTTTCCACGACACAATGGGATTAATTATGCCATTAATTATGACTTATTGTCAGGGAGCGAAGCCAAAAATAGTGTACGCCAACCTCGCTGGGATTTCTTACACATTTTGAGTTAAAATAATCCCAAGGGGACAATTTTCAGTCCGGATTTAGCTTGAAAAATACTACTGCGAAATATACTACTGTCTGCGAGCCTTCCAATAAGACTAACAAATACAGTAATTATTGCAAAAAAACATGTATTCAAGTAAAGCAAATGGGGTGAGTTGTCAGGTTTGGCTGTTCCATTAAATCTTAATCTTGCTTTTAATCTGATTTCTGTCATCTATAATATTTCATATGCCACTGCAGCTGAATTTGTCCTCTCATCACTGTTGTCACTGTCGTCAGGTTCGCTTAAAGTTTCAAAAGGTGGAATTTTTCAAGAGACACTGATCTTGTCCCATCAATCGATAGGAAATCAATCATTTACTGCAGGTGCTGAATTTGACGGGATTTGAAGTGATCAAAGAAATCTGTTTGAAAAACAAGATGTAACTTGATCTCACTTTGCAGCATTCGACAAAAACAGTGTTAATCCATCCAGCTGCTGCTGTGGAGCTAATGTTTGTTTGGGGCTCCCCCGGCTCAATCAAAACAATCCCATAATAACCCAAAGTTCACATGATGCACAGATGTGATCAGGCAATGGGAGCACCCCAAGCTCACCAGGGCGCCTCTAAAACCAGGGACCTTCTTGCTAGAAGGCAGGAGTGCTAACTTCTATTCTCTCTCTATATGTATACACATATATACACACACACACACACACACACACACACACACACACACACACACACACACACACACACACACACACACAGACACACACAGGTTAAAGAGGGAGAATGGGTGGCTCGATGGCATGTTTATGCTTTCGTGTGAATTAATAATAAATAATTCCACTTTAGTTTCCATGCCAACATTGAATTGCTCATAATATCAATATTGTCCTGTGCAGATGGAAAAAATGTCATCCGCATGAGTGATAACAGTGACAGTGTGTATAAATAGATTGATGGAAGCTTCAGTGAAGTGTTTACTTTGTATGCTAGATATTTTGATGAGTTATCCATTTCAGGTTTTTCGCGAGTTGTCGCGTGTTGTAAAAAAAACAAAAACAAGGCGGGGATTCTGGCTTAGCCGTGTTTGAAGGGAGATTCTGGGATTTGGACGGGTAATTGTCACGAGTGGCCAGTGGACGAGGACGCAGCTCTGATTGTCCATCCGATCGTGTGATATTTCGCTCCTCGATTGAAAATCTTTTGGTTTCGGACCCAAAAAAAGGAGAATAAACATGTGGCGTAAATTGCACTTTCGTGAGTTTCCTTGACTGCCCTCCTGCCTGAGTCGTGTGGCTTGGGCAACGACGGGCCTGCCCCTCCCCTCTGGCTTGCGGGTCAGACATTAAATCAGCAAAGAACCTCGCACCGACGCTGAAAATGCATGTCACACAGGGCAATTTATACCTCATACCTTCCTGCAGGCTTCTCCCCTACCCCCCCATCTGTCGGGGATTTCCTTCCTCCGTAAGAGCGAGCATGTGGAAGGAGTCAGCTGGGTACATTTTCAAAAATACTATTTCTCCCACATTGCTTTGCAAAGACGTCCAAAATGTCATTTTGATCATGCATGATGTGAGAGGAGACAACAAAACTACCTCAACCAAAGACTTCTCCTAAGCAGGCTGTGTGAAATAGTGAGTTCAGCTCTTGTTCATATATTTATTTATTTTTCGTCAAAACATCAGGAAGAAACTCCAGCGCCACTATCCTGCATCTGCTGCCGGTTTGCCTGCAATGCTTGTGAGCGATCTAAGTGGATTTGTTAGTGAGCGACATGGCGGAGCCCGGCATCCCAGCGCAGCCCGTGTTTATTACTCTGGGCGGACAGACGCTCCTCTTCAGATAGCGATCTTTGCACAGAACACGTTGCGAGAACAAAGATGTCTCCTTTGATTACGCTCCTTCTTGCAGCGTGAACCTCGGCGACACAGCTCATTGTGCAGCACAATGACGAGTGGTCGGAGTCCAACCACGTTAATTGGCTAATGCTTTTAAGATAGTTTCTACATTTATATTTATATCCACCAAAGTCGCTATTTGAAGTCGATTAAAAAATAAACACCCCAAAAAATCAGAGTCACCAATTTATTTGCTTGAAGCTTCAAACTGGCTGAGATGAATGAGAGGTTGTGTGTGTGTGTGTGTGTTTGTGTGTGTGTGTGTGTGGCAGCAGGTTGCATGAACCCCGCTTTTGAGAAGAAGAAACCTCAGAGTAACCGCTGAATCCCCACCTCTGTGCTGGAATCATCCCCGGCAGCTGGAAGAAGAGGATCTGAGCGCGACAATTGGCGAAGAGAGGGGCAAAGATTTTGACTGCGCCGCAGAGAGGTGCCCATCGTTTCCACTCGAGGAAGGCCGCTACGAAAACACGAGCACGCACGGCGTATTCTCTTGACTGAGAATCACGGCGTTTGTGCGAGAGGGAGCTCCTTTTGTGATAAGTTTAAAGGGAAGAATGGGAGTTTAAACATCTTGCCAGGCTCATGCTGACAAGCCAGCTGCCACACTGTGATGCACGGAGGAGGTGTGACTTAATGCGACCAAGTGCTTGAGGTTTTTGGCTCTGGCAGGCGACGCTCAACTGTAAAAGAAGAGCAGTGGAAATAGTCTTGTTGCGATGAGGGAAAAAAAAAAAAAACAACAACATTTGCCTGAGGATGGATTGAAAACCTTGGAGAGATATTCTTCAAAAGAAATGCACTCCGGAAAACTTGGGTTACATAATGCTACCTCCATGCTAAAATGTGCTTTGAATATGTGAGATTGGTTTAATAATGACGCTGCTGCCAAGAATCAATATGGGTTTAGTCTGCGATTTTATGATAACGTCTTTGTTTCTGCACAGCATCTGCTTTCTGGAAGCATTTTCCAAGGCTGTGTAGTCACATACGGTAAATACCAATGAATATGTTCTATGATGATAAATTTGAAAATAAATATAAACAGGCAGCACTTCTGCTTTACAGCAAGAAGGTCTCTGGTTCGATTCCAGTGGGTTTTCATGTCCTCCTCGTGTAGCCCAGGCTTTTCCTCCAGGTTCTCTGCTTTCCTTACGCAGACCAAAAGCATGCAGGGCGTTCACTGGAGACCCTAAACTGCCGAGACGTGTGAATTGAGGAGTGACTGGTTGTGTAGTCGTCCCTCACCATATAGCGGTCTCACTGTATTGCAGATTTTTAACTTTTTTACCTAATTTTATATAGCAGATTTTTTCCGCTATACCGTGGATTTTTGCAGCGTAAATGAATTTTTATATATCTATTATTTATCATTTTTATGGAAAAATAAGCGTTTTCTATTGTGGCAACCGACCAGAGCATGGGGTTCCGTATTCTGGGCTGTGATTGGCTCAGGAACGGGAGCATTATTCTCTGTATCTCCTGCGTAAAAAGCATGCATTCAGCATCTCGCCTTGTTCCATTTCACATCGCGATCGCTACTCTCAGTGTAACTCAGCGCTGTTGTGTTTGTGTGAATCATCTGTGAAAGTTTTTTATTTATTCCAACCCCTACTATGACACCCAAACGCTCTGCACCTTCTGAGATATTTGGTAATGAACCCAAGCGGCAGAGGAAAATACTAATCATCGTATAAAAAGTGCAACTTCTAGACAGGTTAAAGCAAGGGACAACTGTGCTGCTGGACTCCGCGTATAAGAGAATAGGAAATGTGTATAAGAGAAAGGGAAAGGTTAATAAGATTGTGGGAAAGGTTAATAAGAGTGTGGAGCGGGTCATAAAGCTTTAAAACATAAAAAAATAATGGGAAAAAATATGGTCGCGACCTCGCAGAAGTAAATACATATGACATCTGAATGAGAGGAAGTAGTATGTATGTTCTGAATGGCTGTATGTCTCTATATGTGGCCCTGAGACTGTCCAGCGACCGGCCCAGGGGAACCCCGCCTCTCGCTCAACGACAGCTGGGATTTACTCCAGTCCCCTCCCTCCCTTTAGTGCAGAATAAGCAATATAGATAATGAATGAATGGATGAATGTTAGAGTGAAACCGAGCTGATTGCAACCCTGAGCGCAGGGTAAGCGGCATAGATAACGAATGAATGAAATATGACATCCTGAGTTTGGATAACCTGGGAACCATTCACAGCTGGTTTATCGTTTAAAACAAAGATTAAGAGAACACAGGGTTGTAGATTAATGATAGAGAGAACAAGACAGCAGCTTTTAGTTTTTTCAAATGCGTTTCATGCTTTGTCTTCTATTATTTTTATCCCGTTTATTTGATTCAGGAAAAAATGTGACAAAACTATAAAAAAATATATATACAACAAGCTGTGTTTTAAATAGCAGTAAATCAATCAACATATCTGCGCAGTTTGCGGATGCAGTTTGCATTGGTTAAGCTCGCTAATCCCACGAGTTGCTTCGGTGAACATTAATATTCCACGTGTCTGTTCAGCACAGAAATGATCATTCACTGAAACACTGTCTTCTTTATTAATTCGTGAATCCGTATCGGTGAATGATAGTAAACTATTGATTCCTGACTGCCTCACGGTTTGGAGCGTGAGCACTTAAACACTCCAGCAGGGCACAGATGTTTGCAGGAACATCGATAGCCGGAATGTAGTTAATGTACTGTTGGGATTTTACGTTTATGGAGATTCGCTTTTTTTTATGAGAATTAATGCAATTTTCTTTATGGCCTAATGCTCTAGAACTTCAGGACATAGAAGCATATATAACAAGGGACAGATCCTAGGACAGATGAATAGCTCTTTCTCCGTCCTGCACGTGGTGTGCAGGGCTATTTTTAGTTGCCGGAGCAATTTGTCTCGTCAACGAATAAGAGTCACGCTTTGTAACTAGTGGATTCCTGCTTGCCCACTAAAGGCTAGCTTTCACCAGCAAACAACACTGCGCTGAGATCGGTCCCAAGCAAGATCAGCGTTCAAAACATACCCTATATACATATTCCCTATATACTCCATAGTACCCTATATACTATATACCCTACATATTCCAACTCAGGTGATTCTTACCTTTGTTGACCAAACAACAGACAATTCGACTTAGCGTCTCCATTCAACCCAACTGCTGCACAAGAACTCACTCATTAACCCAACAAACCCTTTCAGCTTGGATCAATGCCCAACTCCAGCGGTTATATACTGCAAACTCCTCACCATCTGCTAGAACTGAAGGAGCGTCTCGGATGAGAGCGGGTGCATCTTCAAGGAGAGAAACTAGGATCTGACGATGATCGACCCGACACGACAATAACGCGCTACGATTTTGAATTCGGCAAAGACGCGTTTGAACCGGTGCCAAACCGTCCTGCCATTGTTGGCGCTCCTTCGAGCCCCGTGAGTCATGTGGATTGTCATTGGCTGAGATGCCTCTCGGCAGAACGGCGTCCGTATGTAAACGGGCTGGTTAAATCCTGCCGACAAGAGAGCAGATGTGCAGGATTACTCTTTTATTTTTGAGTTTTTCCATTTTTATGACAGAAGACAGGGCAAAGCAACACTTACAAACTCAAATCATGAGCAAACCAAATATTGTGTAATTATGTGTTTTTTAAATACTTCCTGCTCGCTCAGTTTCGATCAGAGGCGCTACGGACTTTTGACAGCCGGAGATTTGCAGCAATGGACTATACAAAGAGACGTATTGATATAGATTGGGGGCACGACCCATCCTGCTGCAGCTAATCAATTTTTTTCACCTCAACCTTCAGAATCACCAGCTGACTTTACCCACTGTACACGTCAGGAGAGCTAAGATCTGTGACTGTACTTGTTCCTGTTCAAATGAGAGGTGAGCTTCAGTGATCCAGTGCAGGGGATTTTAATGATCCTGGCTTTATAGTGTGACATAAAGTATGGTGTAATGATTCCTGACAGGGATGCTGAGGTGGCAGAACTCCACGGTGCAAAACCCAACCCCGTCCCCTCCCTTCCTAATCACAGGTCTGGTGGGCTCCTCCTATTTCGTCACGTCTCAGTGAAAATTTATGGTTCCCGCTCGGTGCAGACTGAGCTTTTTTGCATATTACCCATCTGCCCTCGGGGACAGAGCTATAGATCACGACATTTGTTCAATGGTTTGCGACTAGACGAGCCGGTACGAGACGAGTGGAGAGTCGGCAGAAAGACCGCGGGCTCGGCGTCAATGCACTACGTGGCCGCCCTCGGTCGGCGGGAATCGATGGGGACTGAGAAACGCTGAAGTCTTAATGAACTAAAACTCATACTCAAGCATAAGCATTAAATAAATAATTTCATTTTAATCAAGGATATGAAAAAAAATCAATACACAATACAAATGTTATTATAATGATGTATTTTCCTGTCTTCGTTACTCACTCTCACTCTCTATACATATATAGAGAGAGAGAAACTGGTAAACTAGTCATTAAATATAAACAGCCAATCTGACTTTTAAAACCAGTGTTCGACTGCTCACCTACGCTGCACACAGCTACGGCTGTATTATCCTGCAGCTTTTAAGACGGGGGTTCATTACTTATTCTGAAGCTCAGCCTGTCACAGTGGAGACTGATTCATTTACAATGGAAAGCAACGCTCCCTGAGTCATTGAGCCCTTTCAGAGTGTCAGCTCGTGGTGATCTCGCCACTGCTAACAGTCAGGATGCATCACATTGTTGAAGCACTAACTTTGTCCTGGAATGGAAGTCGAGGGCTTTCATTTTTATTTATTTTTTTTATTTTCGAAGAGGAGGTGATATAACATTGCTGGGTGCTCAATTGTGATTGATTGAAATCCTGACAAAACAACAACACCAGCAAGCCCTTCGTAATAAACCAAAATCTCAAAAAAGAATACGTTTTTTCACTCGAAAATATCTCTCATTAAACACTAAATTAAATAGTTTGCACTTCTGGTAAGCAAATGTAATGCAACGCTTGCTAAAATGATCATTTCTATGCTTATACATACATACATACATACATACATACACACATATACATATATATACATACACACACATATATATACATACATATATATGCATCGTCTCGTATGTATATATATACATGTATACACATACATATATACACACACATATATGTATATATACATATATATACACACACATATACATATATACACACACACGCACACACATATATACACATATATATATATATATATATATATAAGATAAGATAAGATAATACTTTATTGATCCCCATAGGGGAAATTCGGGTGTATACTATACTATATATACTATACTATATATATATACTATATACTATATATAGTATATATACTATATACTACTATATATATATATATATATATATATATATATATATATATATAGTATGTAGTATGTAGTATGTAGTATATAGTATGTATATATATATATATATATAGTATGTCTCTACGTCCAGGGTGATCCCCGCCTCTCGCCCAATCACAACTGGGATAGTCTACTGCCCTTCCATGACCCCGGGTGCAGGATAAGCAGTATAGAAAAGGAATTAATGAAAAGGGATTTAGAAAAATGAGTTGAAGCAGTAAATTTTAACAATATTTGTCACTGTAT
The DNA here is from genome assembly GCA_901007705.1 of Fistularia tabacaria. NCBI lineage: Eukaryota > Metazoa > Chordata > Actinopteri > Syngnathiformes > Fistulariidae > Fistularia > Fistularia tabacaria. The sequence continues at coordinate 148,567 of CAAKHD010012390.1, forward strand.
AATTATATGCTATAATTTGTTACATGGGGTATATACATGTATTTCTATTTATTTATGCATTCATTGGCTAGTATGGTGGTGACAATGATACAGCCCCATAACAAATTTCTTCAAGGCTGAAGGCTGCAACACTGTATTTCATTCACTGGCTTTTGTCATCCTTGTATTTGGATCCTGCTTCCAATCAATGTTCAGAATTGACTATGTACACACACATACACTCACACTTAGACACACAACATTATCGGAGGAAACGATACCGTCAACTCTGGCCAAAAAACATTTTAGCCAGAATGGAGAAGCAACATGTTTTTGCATATCACGAAAGCCAGAGTCACAATGTAGCGGATCACCGGGACTCATTTCTGTATGAAAACAGGGTGAAAACGTGCCTGAGCAGAGGGCATCCCAGAGCCAAGGCCGAGATAAATATACATTTAAAACATCTTAAATGCTCATTTTGTATGCAAGAGTTTTACTCTGCTGATAGTAATATGTAATTTAATGACTCAAATGCTTCTGCTATATCTTAATGTAATTTTCCGGTTCTTTAAAAATCAATTCAAATGAAATACATTTGCAGACTAACAATGTTCAACTGAATTGATTCATGATATGATACAAGACATACAAACAGGCTTCCTGTTTTGCCATCATCTTCAATGCACTCAGCGTTTGAAAGGCCCGTCCTTTTGTGACAAAGCTCACGTGTAATGGCTTTCTCTGGGTTGGATGCCCCCGAGCTCCTCCGCGGGCCAGACAAACATGGACGCAAAGCTTTCAGCGCCTTCCCCAGAGATGTGACTTTTAGAGAGTTCGAGACAGCGCCCTTCGACATGGAAAGAAATACCTTCGGGTTTAGGTTGCGAGGATACGACCGGGTACTCGAGACTACAATGTTGTGCGATATAGTATGCTATCGGATTTATGTTCCTTGTGCACCGTGGGCTAACCAGAGGTCTCTCGATTTCATCTGCATCATTTACAACCTTATGGGAGTGCATTCGGGTACAGCAGGTTGGCAAAACTCTGATGGTTTGCTTCAGCGGACTTTCCCCGCTGTACTTCACCTCAGACAGCAATCAGCTTTAGCTGAGAGGAATCTCAATTGGCTCTAAATCCTACACTCTTGTTCCTGCTGCAGTGCAGTCTTCTGACGTTTCTCTCATCCTGCTCAGCCTCACCCCGCTTTTTCCATCATACTTAAATAGATGGTTATAGCCGAACGGCTTTCAACTATAAATTGCATAATTGACTATTTGACATCTATACGGCAACAGCGCAATAACAAACATCTGTTTGGCTCCCCCTGTTTACTAGGCTTTTCTCAATCACCTTGATGTCTATGGGACTATAAAAAGGGAACGTGCCACAATCTCAATTTGAAACGCTGATAATGAATTATTGCCAATCAGGTCGACCCATTCTGGATGCATCACATTGAACCCTTGGAAAGTTGGTATTTAGAAAAAGTTTTTTTTTTTCTTCAATCATGTCTCTAGTTAGCTTATCATCCAGTCATCCAGGTCATGGTGAATTCTTGTCTGAATCTTTTTTGCCGTGGCAACCGGACTTGAATTTCTCCGCTTGAAGACGTTTCAGCCTTCACCTGGGGGGCTTCTTCAGTTCTGGTGACCTGTGGGGAGTTTCAAAATATAACTGCCAGGGTTTTGGGCAGGTCTGGGTTACGGTGGTTTGTTATGTAAATAGAAGAGTTTTCCACCTACACCTGAAGGCCAAAGGCAATTCATTTGAAGACAGCAATGTCCATATTCTGGCCGGAGAAGACAGATTGTTCACGAGAGGAGGCAAAGAGGCCATCTTCATCAAAACAGAAAAAAAAGGCTATGGATCCAACAGGTTTCACTCCTTTGTGTGGCTTTATCTTTTCACAAATCCATCCAGGTAAACCCCAAAAGCTGCTCCTTTGTCCCCAACGAACGACACCCCCAGCAGCATGACAACCTCCCTTCGACCTAATTTCTGCCGATCAACTCTTCCATTTACATAACGAGCCACCATCTCCAAGACCCTCTCGGATGAAGAGATGAAATGAAACTTGAGTCCAGCTTCCACGACAAGAAGGTTTCAACGAGAAGTCTTTGAAACAGAAAATGTTTGATATCTCAGTACGGCCCGAGAGCAAGATTTTCCCTTTTTTGGGTGATAAATAATAGGTGACACCTTTTGATTGGCGGTTCTTCTCACGCGCGCACAACCGAGCCCGCTACCCGAATATGACCGTCCTGCAAGTCTGCAAGTTGCCGCAGCACCAATCATATTGGTATTGTCTGGGTTTCCTTTGATGAGGAGCTTTGCGGAGTTACTCGTGCAACGCAGACACAGACGTCGGGTGCATCCAGAGTCTCTTGACAATTTAGTGACACGCTGCAATGAGAATCTTGAGCGAGGCTCAATCTTCATGCCACAATGACACACAGTTGTCGTTTCAGACTCAAAGCTATATTAGTTGTAGCGATTTGATCCAAGTTAGACAGTTCATAAGAGGTTGAGTGGGTGTCCCAGGGAGTGTTCAGGATTCTTCACTGTTCCAATTGCTTTTCAATTCTTACATTTTAGTTGGGAACATTTGATACTATCGCAAACGTCAGTTAATTCATTTTGCACCTCGATTTTTCTTTGTAGCCTCTTTGTAGCCTCCTTTTTTTTTTGCAATTTACTGTTTCCCGTAATTTGAGTTGCTTTTGTTTTATTTCTCATGCCACCCTTGTCAGAGTTTCTAAAATAACACACTACATGTGATATGAGGGTACTATTGTTCAAACGACTCAGACACATTCACTCGAAACTGATATCTCGGGGTAAATATCTCATCGCAGACTGCAGACTGAATCCTACAGTGCTTGTCCTCTGGAAGCATAAGGATAATGCATCTGTCCCGCTCCAACCTGCATCTCCCTCTTTCTCATTGTCTGTGTCTTAAAAAGCAGCTCCGCTTGTGCAGTTCAGGACACTGACGACTCCCTGCCTGACTACACCTCACGTCCTCTTATGACCCGTTACTATGAGTTCTTGCAGAATCCTGGGCCGGCCCATTACATCAAAAAGCACTTCCAGGCAGGGAGTTGCATCAAACCTTCACGTGATGAGGACCTACTGTTGCTATATTTCAGGGCTGGGGAAATGATTCCCATGTTTGTAGCAGAGGCGGCCTCCCGTTGTGCCATCCTTCCAAATGTTTCCAGGGGAAACGGTTGATGACGACATCACTTAGGTGTCTGATGAGACTGAGCTACCTGCCTGCAGTGAAATGGCATCAGGAGACACACTGAGAGACTCACTCTCGCTCTCTGCTCCAGCTAGCTTTGTTTCTGACTTGCAGGAGCATGACTCCCTATGTTAAATGATACGGTTACTGCGAATACCAGAAGAAAGGGATGTCATTATATTTCATTACAAGTACAAAGTAATATTAACATATTACATAAAGTCATGCATAGCACAGTATGATGTCTACAGCACTTTAATATATGATATATATATATATATATAATATATATACATACATATAAATATATAAAATTTGGATTCTAGAGACACAGAAACGTATAGTATGTATAACCTATGAATAATATTGTGTTTGCAGTAATTGGTGAAAATTTGTATTTAAACTCAAATTCTGAGTGAAATTACTACACTAATGTTATTATATAGCGCATAAACACACACAAATAGATAGATAGATAGATAGATAGATAGATAGATAGATAGATAGATAGATAGATAGATAGATAGATAGATAGATAGATAGATAGATAGATAGATAGATAGATAGATAGATAGATAGATAGATAGATAGATAGATAGATAGATAGATAGATAGAGGTAAATGTTTTGGTTATGATGGGGTTGGTATTTTGTCATTTTACCCCTCCTACAAAAATGAAACAATTATTAATGAATGGGAAATAATCACGATTATCGAAAATTAATCCATAGCACCCCACCTGATTATTCTGACTGAAAATGTTGATTGTTTTTTACAGCCCCATCTCAACGTGTCACACACACAACCAAACACACACACACATTTATAGAGCCTCTGAGACAGACAATACAATGATATTATTGATTCTGAAATCACCCAATGGAAAGGAGACAAATTCCACTGTAAGGCAATGCATACAAAATAGTGAGTATTTAAATAATCTGATATAGCTTTCAAACAACTGTTACAAAAGAAAGCTGGATGATGCTGCTTCCAACTGCAATGTGCTTTGTTTATATGCCACTGTCAAGTGCAGCATGAATAATAAGCTTTTCCTGAGTGCAGAACATCTAAGTGTTAGTGGTCTGGGGGTGTATTTTTGGCACTCTTTGACATTAAAAGAGAAAAGGGGAGAGTGCAGTGAAAGACATGATTAGTCACAGGTGTTCCGGGTGCTGACGTAAACTACTTATGCTGGTCACAGAGTACATTAATATAATAAAGGACAGATTCCAGAGCTGAGTGGGCAGCAAAAGACACACTGAGGTAAGCACTCGGTAGACCTGGAAAATAGGAGATCGAAAAAACATTGGCAGTTATGGCTCAAATTCATGGCACCTCATAATATTTAAGAAGAGTTTAAACGCAGAAGACGGCTCTCTCAATATTTACCCACTGCGACCAAGCAGTATTCTACTTTGTGATATAATCAAAGATCAGTGCATGAGAACTCTTCTAGCACAGCAAAACGGCTCCTTAGGACGTGATTTTTCTGATATGAGTGCAGATTTTATGAAATGAATAATAATAATAATTAAATAATGATTATAATATCTATCTGTCGCTCTCTCTCTCTCTCTCTCTGTATATATATATATGTGTGTATATATATACACAGAATTATATTACAACGATAATTAACTTTTAAAAACCTCTGCTGCTACTCTTTCATGCCGTCAAAAATCAGACTGTATCTGCGCGCACTTGATACTTCATACCTCATAGTTTAATACTTATTTTTGAATGTAACAGTGCAATTAACAATCTGCACTCAATCATTATTATTATATTGTTTATTTCATGTCACTGTCGGATTTTGAGAAACATCTCGATTTCTCTGTATGTCCAGTACATGCGGAGAAATTGACAATAAAGCTGACTGACGTGCTTAGAGTGATTGTAACCCAGTCAGATGGTAATATTTGAATGGACAAATATTACTTTAATAGGCATATTGAAACATTCTGTAACCGTTAAAATAACATTTATGGGTGTCCACCTTTGTTTTGATATGAGACTGAGTGGGAATATTTATTCTGTGAAGACGGTCCCATGATCTCTCATGCATTAACGCCGAAGTACATCCGTCCAAACGACTGAATGCATTTATGTATCGAAATGTACGATCGGGACGAGATGTCTGGATATCATGGCTGTTACTGTTTCTGTTTTTTTTTACTGTACCTTTAAAAATGTGTCCCTAATTTGCCTAACTCGATAAGAGCCATGGAAATCATTGAACTTTTCACTGCTGTGTGTACTGTTAACTTTATAAATATATATATATAATGCAGACTTTTAAAGACAAAAGCAGTAGACAAAATCGAAATGCCACATTATAACAGCTCTGTAATTTATGGATTAAATATGACAAAACAAAGAAATAGCTCAAGGAGGAATAAATGAATGTGGCAAAGATTATAAATCTAGACAGCAGACAATAATAACAATAAAATAAATATGTTATGAGACGCCTCTACATTATTTTACAGTTAATATACAGGTTGCGCTTATTTGCATTGCTGCAAAGATACATCAATCAGCTACGAGGTTAAAGTTCCCTGCTGGCAAAACAGTTCTGACCCGCTGAGACGTGGTCGCCTGAAGGTCCTGTTGTGTCTGGTACCAGGACGTGAGCAGCAGATCTATTAAGTCCTGCAAGGTGCCAAGTTGGGGCTCCGTGGACTGTCTTTTTCAGCACAATCTCTCTGATACCTGATTGGACTGAGACGTGGACGTCTCAGAGGCACAGGTAATGCCTGTCCACATGATGGAGACTGCTGCCGTCAGGGAGTAGTGCGACCATGACGGAGCGTCCTTGTTCTGCAACAATGCTTTAGTTGATGGTACCTGTCAGAGTACGTCACGTGAAGTAACTCGAGTGCATTTCTAATTAACCTGCTCCTCGGCACGAGCAGGAGATCATCTTAGATGACTTGTAAATATTTATATACGTATATATACATATGTACACACACACATATATATGTATATGTATATGTATATGTATGTGTGTATATATGTATGTGTGTGTATGTATATATATACATATATAAATATATACATATGTGTATGTATACATATGTAAATATACATATAGGTGTATATACACATTACGCTTATGTATATACACTTCCTCCATGTATATTACTCCATTTTCAAAGCATGCAGCTTCTAACATTACCAGCTACACTAATTGTTCTAATAATGTAGCAGTTTTGAGCCATTACTAGATTTCCATAATGTTTGTTGCATACTGCTGACAGGCATTCTTAACGTTCAAATGTGAAGAACGGCGCCCTTTCGAGGCATCATTCATGTCCGTCATTATCTCTCTACAGACAGAAAGACCCTATAGTTAGATACATATCATATAAATCCATACCATATGAAACACAAAACTGTAAACCCGGATGTTAATAATGTGGATACGTGTGCGGATGAACAAGCATGTCTTGACATTGTCTCTCTAATGCGAATCATTTCAAAGACAAGACAGGATCTGTCAAATACCGCTGGCGATTTCACATTATCACTGCAAAAATTAGAAATCATCACACACCAGTGTAGGCCATTAGAGTCACGGGGTTTGAATTTTTTTCTGGAACGATACAAGGCCTAGTCGCTGCTTTCCTGATCCAAACCATTCATCCCTTTGTATTCATTGTATTAATGTAGGATTCCCCCGGGGTGTAAACATCAAGCTGCTGGGTAAATTATAATAATGAGTCTGGCGAGATCTGTTCAACTAGTCATGTGGGGAAGAAAAATACTATAGTATCTATAGGTTACAGTTTAGTATAATTTCAGTAATTCATAAGTGTCAGGAATTTAAAAGGCTAATGAAACACATGGTGGGTAAAGATAACCGATAAGTGAACGTACATGTCAAATCGAAGACAGGCACTGTCAACTAGCTGAAACTGATGACTGACGGTCTCAGAGTAGCAGTATAATTTGCAGTATCAGAAATCCGCTGTGATTATTCTACTGTGTAAGCGGGATACATTTTATTGAATTTAAATTGCATGAGGTTAAATGTCAACAGTATTCAATTCTTTTGTAAAAAATATCTTATATATCTAAAAAAATCTGGATGAGAGGTGCCGCTGAGATTTGAATGCAGCATGAATATTGCTATATATTGCTGCAATTTAAATACACAATATATATTTTATGTACCAATGGTAATATGGCTGCGTGGCAAAAAAATGGTTGAAAATGATTGAAAGGTCTTCGAATAATTGTTGCCGTTTCCCTCTCGCAAGTTCATTTATAACTTGAAATGAATATTGTCTTATCTCTGCCCGGTACAGAACCCGCCCGGTTGCAAAAAAGAAATTGCCTGGCAAATTTTAAAGTTATGTTATAAATTGTTTTTGTGTGTGTTTGTGTGAGTGCGTGTCCTCTGGTCTCTGTTGTCTACTGCCATGTCTTTGTGTCTCGGTGCTTCCAAGGTCACTTGTGGGGCTTGAACAAACATGCAGAGACTAACTAGGATTAATTATCACAGGGATTATTATTATGATTGAGGTGAAGCCTGCTAGTGAGTGAAGACTGAGCTGCAGCGCCTTCCAAATGGATATTGGCAAGAGATGCATCCACCACAACCAGCAAAGAGAATGATCTTCGACACAGCTTGAAATTTAGTGTGAAATATATCTATGTGTATAATGAAATGGCTGAGAGATGATTTTCGTGTATTGGTAAATATAATTTTCATTTATTAATAGTCCCTCAGGCGCCTCACGTAGTCAACAAATACTGAATGGCAAGTCAATAAAGGACTGGGTAATGAAATAGGGAGGCAGTGTGCTCCGGGTTTTGAAATTTCTTTAATCATTTTCACAGATTCTTTCATTTAGGCCCTAATTAGAATATGAAAGAGAAACTGATGACTTGGATTATAATTTTGAATATTCATTGATTCATTTACTTTTTCAATCCCTTCGAAAAAAAAAAAAAATCGTTTTCACATCCTCTCACATTTTTTATCGGCATGTGTTGTATTGCAAACATCCACAGAATCACAATCAATCTTGTGAATCGGTCATGAATTATTTTGTTCATGACTTCGCGGTATCAATTCCTCACAGGAGACGACAGAGACGCAATGACACCGGTGACCTTATGACGTGGTAAAAACATGCTACAGACACCGGCAACATCGTCTCTCCGAGATGCAGTCGAGCTTGATACATTCCAGTCCGTCACCTTTCCACCCACGGGTTTCAACTACAAAAGCTAAACAAACTTTGTTAGCTGTATGTGTGCGTGTGTGTGTGTGTGTGTGTGTGTGTGTGTGTGTGTGTGTGTGTGTGTGCGTGTGTGTGCGTGTGTGTGTGTATACACAAAGTCAATCCTGGAGATGGATCTGTTGGACGTAAAAATACATACATACGCAACACATAACAGATGAATTATGGATGACAGATGTAGAATAAATGTACTGCTTCAAATCAATTTGTAATTGATTGATATTTCAAGCTAAGTATGGTGATTTTTAAACAGCCCATTAGACAGATTGTAGTCGAAGCAATCGCACAACTTCCCGCGTCTTGTTTCATCTTTGCTTTGCGGGCTTTTGACACCTGAAGCTAAATCATTTGGCCTTCATCGGGCCTTCAGGACAGGATCGAATGTGAGAAGTGGTTTTCATTTTCGAGAAAGCGTGTCAAGATCTGAGGGCGCCCCGGAGAATAGAGTAAAGAGCAAATATTGGCACAATCTTTGGTAAGCGACGGCGCCTTCTTACACAATACCTGACCGAAGTGCTGAGGCATCAGCCGCAGGTGCTGTCCGTGGTGCTGAAGTGGAAAACTACTTGGAAATGTTTTCCATAAGACAGTTCCTCTCGAACGATCGAAAAGGGAAGTGATTGTGAGAATCATGAGATTGTCATTGGTGTTATAAAGTGTGTGTATGCAACACTCACTCACACACACACACACACACAGACACACACATGAACCATCCCTGTGTCAAACATCTCTACCCCCACCGCCACCTCCATTGTCACACGAGTCATATTCCAAATCTCTTTATTGTCCTATTTTCGAAACGGTTTCAAGCACATGGGCTAATGGACCGAAATTACAAGCTACGGCTACCTGCCGTCATACATGTCATCACGTTACCATGGATACAGCTGTCGTTGGATTGGAACAATGGACGGAGTTTTAATGTAATGGTATTGTGTGCGCCCTGCCACATGTTCTTTTCAATCATTTCAACCCAAATATGCAGGTTATGAAAGCCAATAATGTATCCAATCAAAATGCAAAAGGTTTTTAGTTGTCGCTTTGCTCGTTTGTTTGTTCATTTTTCAAAAATAGTCATTTTCCTAATTAACCCACGATATGTAGCAGAAAGTGTGAGATATGTATAATGTATAAGTGATGACAGAGTCCAGATTGTGTTTACTGTGGCCACAATGAGGAGGTGGGAAGGAGGAGAGAGCTGCAGACACAAAGGTGGAGCTACAGACAGAAACTGTTTGCACACTACAAATAAAGAAGCATTGCTATGTGTGTCCTCAGAGAGGGGCAAAGCCGGGAGGGCAGAAACAAATGAATAATCCGAGTGGCGTGAACAAAGGGCGTTCACTTCTAGAATGTAATCAGAATAGGGATGGACGGCACGCTGGGAGGTGGTGTTAAGTAGTAGAAGATGAGATGGAACAACATGGGGATTGAGGAAACATAATGATAATCTTAATCCTGAGTATTGATCCAACTTCAACTCCAGTGGCCACCCGGGGCCTTTCCGTGTGACGTTCTTCGAAATTGCCCATGGGCGCACATGACGGAGCAAAAGTTTTATGCTCCTCTATGCGGTCCAGCGATCGACTGGGGGCAGGTTAAGCCTCACCTCTCCTCCAGTGACGGCTGGGTTTGCCTCTGCTATCCTCTCTACCTTATGTGTAGGATGAGCGGTCGAGATACCGAATAAATGAAAAGTATTAGTATTCCTATAGCACTTTTTGGTTGATGAAAGGCAATTTGAAGGAAATAAACATTTAAAAGAAGCAATGCAAGGAAATTGTGAGCTGTGTGATTAAAGGCATTCCACCACAGGTAAACTTGAAGGTAATTCTTTTAGTTTGTTAGGTAAAAAAGGGGAATATGAGGGCCTTTTATTTTGTTCAATAAAATAGGCTTACAAGGTAAGTGATTTTATGTCAACTCGTTCTCGCTGCTTGAAAAACCCTGCAGGCTGAGATCCGGTGATATCGAACGACTCATTTGGAGGACAAATTTTGTTTCGCCAAGTAAAAGGGTAAAAGCACGCCGAATGAAGTTACATAAAGATATGATACTCAAAGGCTAATTTAAAGTCAAATAACAAGGCAGCATTCCCCGGACCTGGGTTATTACATCCCACAGGGGAAATTGCAAAATATCATGATTTGCTTTACCGGGACTGAGTGACAGGGATGTGTTTTCTGGTTGGATTTCAACTGACATGATGAGGCATCGTCTATATAGTGTTTAGTTGCAACTTGTTAAACAAGTCCTATACGGTTTGTATATATTGTTAACACTGTTTCTTGTTAATTTCTAGTTTTCTATTTCTGATAACTTTTTCTTGCACTGTCCACTTTCTGCTGTGAGTGGTTGAAATTTCCCCCACAGTGGGGCGATTCAAGGAATAAGATAAGATAAGATAATACTTTATTGATCCCCATAGGGGAAATTCGGTGTCAAATCTATTCTATTCTGCATATATAATCAAAAAGCACCCGTGGCCGGAGACAAGTCTTCACGCGGCCAGCGCAATAATCGAAAGATACATCACACCTCTGCAATGATTCACAGAGGGATTTTTGCTTTGCAGGCGAAGCATGCATACAGAATTTTGGAAGTGATCCCAAGATTGACCCGCTATACAAGCTACAGGCGATAAAACGGGGGAAAACGGTGAGACATACTGTAGTTGTTCACAGACCCATAAAACCTCCTATTAGACAGCTAAAAAGAAATAACGCTCTAAAGGTGTATTTGTGATCCCCGCCCTGAGCCGGGATCTGTCTGAAGGAACGCTGCGATCGATCGCATCAAAAGCCGTACAAAAGTCTGGGATCACAAAGATCGAGAACGTGTCGCGATCAGCCACCATTAAAAGATAGCTGGTGGCAGCGGGCAGAGCCGTCTCACCACTGCAGCTGTTCTAGAAACCAGAATCTGGATAATGAAAATTACTGTTGAGTTCCTTGCAAAAAGTAGTTGTTTGGACAACTTTGTAGCCATTTCTTTTTTTTATATTTAACAGCCGGTTCAATGATTTTGCTGTGACTAAAGAGCATTAGGGAAAGTGAGATGGCGACTGGGAAGTACAAATTCATTTATTTCAAGTGAAGAAATAAAGCAAAAGCGCGACAAGTTACTCTTTTGATTCATTGAAAGGACGAGGTGATAAAACGCAGTGTTTTCCAAAGTCAGTAGACCTCTTGGCAAAAAATATCATCATCTGAGGGGTTTTTTTTCACTACTTCTTCTTGAAGGTGAAATTAAAATTAATCACACTAATGATGAAGATTTGGAAATCCTTCAAAAAGTTTGAAATTCTTGAGGAATGTTATTCCTTTACAATTCACGGACGTTATTCTCTTTACTTTACTTGATTGTAGAATCCATCTCTTTTTTTAAAATGATTCCAATCCTCATGCTTGAAATAATAACATGATTGTACATCATAATCCGTATTTATACCACTTATCATATAACTTGTCAATGTGGGGGATTTGAGATTGACAGATGTTACAATGGAACTCAACTGGTTTGCATACATCTGTCCTACATCTATCATACTAAGATAATTCTTAGAGCGGCGTGATGGCGCAGGGGTCAGCCCTTCCGCCTCACAGCAAGAAGGTCCATTCTTCAATCCCTTTCCGTGTGAAACGGCCATGCTCTTCACGTCTCTGCTTGGGTTTCATCCGTATGATATATGAATGAGAGCGTGATTGGTTTGATTGAAAGAATGAATGGTACTATGTCTCTGTATGGCATGTGGATGAGAGAGTGAATGGTTGAGGGTGAACCTGCCTCTCGCCCATTGATAGCTGGGGGAGGGATCCCCTATCCAGCACCACCGGGACCCCGAGTGCAGCATTAGTGGTATAGATAATTAAAAAAAAGACGACAGAATATTGGAAAAAGAAAATTGCAAACTGGTTTACCATTTAATTATCGTGTGAGTAAATAAATGGGCTAACTTATGTGTCAGCCTCATAGAATTAAATATCTTCTCTCAGTTGTTGCTTTATTTCCACACTATACAGTCAATTCAGCCGGTGAGTGACTGAAAGAGTCAGGTCAGTCACACTTCACCTGTGTGGAATTCTCATTTTGAATCTCCTGTTAGAATACAGCTACTGCATCTTTCGTATCATGCACAATAGATCCAGCCCTCCCACTGTTTTGTCCATCTCTCTGTTGTGTACCCCACCACCACCACCACCACCCTTTCCCAACACACAAAAGCCTTGCAGCAGTTAGAGCATCTTCTATCTACTAATGCATGAGCCGTCGGCTCCTGCTCTGCGCAAAGGAACGAAACTTTTACTCATACTACAGGAGCCACCTCGGGGGCCTTGTTAGCACTAATTAATATCCTGCCGCTTTCATGTCAGCTGTGTTGCTTGTGTTCCCGTTCAATATACAACACGTACGAAAAAGGAAAAAAAAAAAAAAAAAAAAAAGCTCCTGGGTCATTTCTAAGGAGTCAAGGGAGCCTCGACGGGATGAGTTCTTCAAGTTCCACTTTCTCCATCACACTACCTCCCGTGCTTAAATTAAATCTGCGGGGACCATGCTTTGGAAATTTGCAGAATTATAAAATGAAATACATATATATATACATTTATATATATTTACATTTATATATTTACATATTTACATATATATATATATACATATTTACATATATATATATATATTTACATATTTACACACACACACACACATATATATATATATATATACACATGTGTGTGTGTGCATGCAGGAAATTTATTGGTGACCCTAAATTGCTCTGACGTGTGAATGAGGGGGCGAATGGTTGTATGTCTCTATATGTGGCCCTGTGTTTGACTGCTGACCCTGAGGGAAGGATAAGCGTTATAGATTATGAATGAATTAATCAATTAATACTGCAGTTCTTAATGATAAATATCACTTGAAGTGATGGTAAGTAAAAAGGGGAACTACAATCGTGGACCCAACTTTGACCGAATAACTGCATTCCGTGACCATCTTGAAATAATTGCCAAACTAATTTGTCAATGTTTTTTTGCCTAAATCAACTCCTTGTTTAACATACGGCTCAGTTTTTTTTGTGTTTTCTGAAAAACGTGGGGAAAAAATAACTTAGGTCATTATTTTTGGAGGGCTATGATTTAGAAGTTGGAGAAGAACATAGAACATAGTTGACCTGGGTGATGGTGGGCAGGGCGGCTCTCAGGTATGATCAGCACGTTTCACGCAGACATACAATAATTGTCAAGTGCTTTCACTGATGACCCAGAAATGTTTACATCCTTGTAATATATTCCCCCTTCAAAAATGTGTGCTCTTCCAATGAAGTGTAATTATGGGATGGATATATTTGCGTGCCGGGTCGTCATCCTTGTGTTTGGCGCGTGACAACAACACACAAGATAAAGTGCTGTGGAACTCACTATAAACAATATAAATATGATATAAATCTGTTTATTTCCTCCGGGTTACGTCCCCATCATTCACTCTCAGTGGGATATTTGACTTTTTATGTGTTTACTGAGCGTTAACTCTGGCGAATGTTAAAGGCTTCACTGATTATTGCCCTTTTTTTCTGTCTCTCAACAGGTTTCCACACCACAGACCCAACCATTAGTGGCGTCTGTGTGTGTGGGTGCATCTGCGTGCGCATTTGACTGTGTGAATGTAGGAGGCTATTTATGTGTGATCCTAAACGAAAAGGAAAAGCCCGGAATATCAGTCAGCACTCCGATGCCGTGAGTACACTTTAAACCCTCTATATCTCTTCTTTTGTTACCAGGCAAAGTTGCATGTTGGTACAAAAGGATTAATGGATTGTTTACACGACTGCAAAGGTATTCCGTTCAAAGCCGCGTGGACCGTTAGACACAGCGTGAGTCACGTGAGCCAAAAAGGCTCAACCATTCTCACTTCCGTCATGTAATAAACGCACAGAAGCCCTAATCGTACAAGGATCAAATGCTAAATCCTTTTTCTATGTGAGCCATAGGCAAGAGATTGAGATAGTCTTTTTTTTTTTTTTTTTGCTGTAATACATAATCTCTCTCACTGACTGATCAGTCTGATTTAACATGCCATTTAAAATGAGTCACACATAATTATTCCCAGCACCTCCCCCTCTCTAACCTTCTCCGCTTTTCTTCCTTTCACTTTATCACCAAGAGATTGAAGTTATCGTCTGTAAAAGGTTATGGGGGCTTTGTGGGAGGCCACTGTTGCAATGCTATTGCTGTGAAGGTGTGATCACACATGAGTGTCCTGTTTAGATTTGTGGTTTCACTCCTATCTGCAATTCAGCATTGATGCCGTGCCAGTGAGCGGAGAGCAGGAACAGAGTGGTGGATTTGTTGTTTGCCAGGTACATCAGCCAGTGGCTGCAACAGTTTTGTAAATGACTGCAGTAAATACAACGCTCAGGTTTTTGCTGCAATCATCAGCGGCCATTTGTGTTTTTCTGGATGCGCAATTAATATACGCGGCTTCTCTCACAAAAAGGTCCCTGGTTCGATTCCGACAGGGAGGAGTTCATGTACTCCTCCTGTCTGCTTGGGGAGACCCCAAATCAACCAGATGTGTGAATAAGAGAGTGAAGGGTTATACGTCTGTATGACATTTGAATGAGAGACACGGTTGCCACGCCATGCGATTGACTGCCGAGCGGCCGACGGTGAACCCACCCTTCTGTCCCTTCCAATGAAAGCCGGGAAAGGCTCCAGCCACCCTGACTGCAAAATAGATAATGAATGAATTGCAGCAAAAATAGAAGTGACAAATTTTAACTATTTCGCTTCAACATCGTAAAATGTGTGTAAAAAATAGCCATGCTCTTTTGTTGAAAAACACAGAGCACTACGAACTGTGTTTGAAATACAGAGAGAGAGAGAGAGAGAGAGAGAGAGAGAGAGAGAGAGAGAGAGAGAGAACATCTAAACAAGTGAGTTTTTCTCGATTAACACAGCAAAATTAGCATTCGAAAACATCAAAAAATGTTTATGCCCCAGGTGATTCAGGATGATTATCAGCTCAGGCAGACTTCTTGTCCCACAGAGGTGGCCACTTCTGCTGGTCGGGAACCGCTCTAATCCGTATCACTGTTTTGTATTGCGTCACATTGCTAACCTTGAGAATGAGTGGCTGTAAAAGGTTGCAGTTTGATTTCCTGGGACACTATAAAGTGGTAACCCAGATCTTTTTTTAAATAGATTATTTTTATTTTCAAAGCAAGTCCAGGAGGCTATCCTCCGGGTTCTCTGCTTTCCTCCCACTGTCCAAACACATGCAGGAGGTTCACTGGAGACCCCAGATTGCCCTGACATGTGGATGAGAGGGTGAATGGTTGTACTCTATATTAGGTGCGAGGTGATCTACTGGCGACTGGTCCAGGGTTTACTTGCCCAATGATAGTTAGGATAGGCTGAATGAATGAGTATTTTTTCAGCAATCCTGACGTACCCTTGTAAAACCCTCATATCTGTACAAGATAAAATAGCAGACTGCATTTCTGAAGTGAATGTGATATTCTGTGGTTCTGTGTCTGCAAACATCTGAAAACATTTGGATTTTTTATTTTTTTTTGTGAACGCATCCCAATTTTATCTTATCTTATCTTATCTTATTTCTTTAATGAGAGCGAACGCACTAATTCCTTTTGCCGGTTTTATAACGTGAAATGAACCTGCCGATCCTCACATCCGATCACACACAGCGTCAAAGGCCATAAAGGATAGATTATTCATTAAAAATGCAAGAAAATATCAGTGTAAATCAATTCAAATGATTTATGTGTCGTTTTTGTGTGGAAGCTCTAAAATATAAACAAGAGCAAAGTTGTGAAACAAGTAGTTGCTGAATGGGCGTCACACTGTTGCATGAATGAACGGATGAATGAAGGACGTGCCACTGACACACGGAACCGTCAACCTTCCCTTTGGACAGACGCTCGCTCTGGTACCGGATTCGCAAATCATCCATTCTCACTAGTATTAGAATTATGGGTACAAAAGGTTTGAAGGTTAACTTTGAACCAGATATTTACACGCTGATGTGTTTCACGTGTTTTTAATCATACGGCTCTACAGCCGAGGTCTAACTTTGCGATGTGATGTCCAAACTCTAGTCACCCTGTTCAAAGTAGGAGGACCTAGATCAGTCGGAAAAAGCCCATCAAAGTTCTGGCTTCTGTTGGCCGATGGGCATCTATCAGTTCGAACCAGCGGACTGATCCTCAGCATTCGGTAGACTCCTCTTATCCAGACACGGCGACTGTGGTCTCACTTTATCTCTACCTTTTCTGTTCATTACCGCACTTGACATTTACTCTCGTTTTCTCCAGCAACTCTGTCCTTTGCGTCTTCTTCCCACACCTCCCTTTGAACAGTGGATAACTATTTTTATCCTGTGCCGCGTACGAACCGTTGCGCGATGTTAAACGTACAGCGGTCTTCAAACAAACGGGCGGGATTTTATGATCGCTGACCCCCCCCCACCCGGAGCTGAGACGTGCAGCAGACCTGCAGACTTGGCTTTTCTGTTCACATAGAGATATGTCCACTTCCTCGGGAGGCCTCAGTATTTAGTTAGCGGATATCAAAAATGAGCAAACAGTGAAGGAGACAATGTAACTGCTTACCGTTGGGTCGACTGTCACTTATAACATTTATTCAGTTCTAACTCTGACTTGAGACTTGTTCACTAACCCACTTTCGGAACTTAGAGGGAGCCCTTTGATTTTATAAAGTAGAAATTGTGAACTCTTGCTGATACTTGGACCAGAGGTGTACATCAGTGTGTATTATCTCCAGACATAACGGCGTTCTGGTCTCCCGTCGAAAGCGCCGTCTCGATGGGAGGCTCCGTCACATTAGGTGACACAACATTACTTGCGGAAAGTGATCGCCACTGGCGTTATTAAGAACGTCAATTTGGCGTCCACTCTCCCGAGTGGTTAGCACCCTCGCCTCACAGCGATAAGGTGTCCGGTTGGATTATGACGGGCCTGTCTGGAATTTGCACTGCCTCTCGCCCAATGACAGCTGGGATCGGCTCCAGCAACCCTGTGAGCCCGAGTGTAGGATAAGCAGTATGGAGAATGAACGAACCAACGAACGAATGAATGAATGGAAGTCACTGACTTTGATTGCTAAAACGTGGCGCTATGGCAAACACACAGGAGGAGGATCGAGAGTATCAGTGTTCACATAATATTTCTTCTGTTTCCATTTTATTTCCACTAAGATGATTAATAACTGAATTATTTAATATTACTCAGGATATCGGTCTTGCCTTTTCATTTTAAAAGCCAAAAGACCTAAGTGCTGTCCGTCCACTCTCTTCATTAAATATTGGTGCCCAGAGGCTCTGTGATGATTTTAATGGTTTTACAGTGGGATAGTTGTGTCTCAGTTGAGGGAACGTCGACCCCCAGCTCCTCGAGTGGCAAAACGCTGAACCTCCAGTTGCTCTTGACGGTCACGTTGGCACCTTGCATCAGGTTTGTGAAAGAGTGAATGAAAAATCCGGTGTGAAGTGCTTTGCAAACACGGGGTGATAAAAAAAAAAAAATCGCTATTTTGCATTCTGTAAGTGGTGTTGATAAATGTACACTAAATTCACACCCAAAGGAAAGTAAAGAAAGTGTCAGGGTGCATAGTGGTTGTTTGCCTGGCAATATGCTACTTGGTGTTTTTAAAAATGCTGCCTGGAAAAGAATAATCTTTGTTAGAAAAAAAAACAAAACATAATTTGCATTGGTTAGATAACACAGCTGTTTTCACTTGGCCATGTCATGCAGATGTTTTGGACGTTGGTCCGCAGTGCAGACGTTACAAGGAGACAAAAAAATATTACATCTTGGCCTTTTCACCCTGTTGTTTGATGCAGGCTACAGTGTGGACACCGCCGAGAAAAATATTTCTTCAATAGCGAAGCCGCAAGTGAAATCAGAAGAAGATATTGGCAATCAGCCACAGACCTGAAAGAGAGGTGTCACACTGAGAGTAGTTGCTCATCTTAACGCTTCCGTCCACTCAAATAAATCTACAGGGATTCCTGTGTAAACGAACTAAATTAGTACGTTGCACTGCAAAATTGTACAGATTGTTGGGTGAAATTTCACTGCTTGATAAGATGTTTATATTGTTTTCAAAGGTGCCGTGTTTGGAGTAACTGAAGTTTTGAACAAATTTTGCATCACTATAGAAACCGGCCCTCTCGTGACATTTTTCCCGTGGCTTAAGATTTTCAAGAACTTGATTCTGTAGCGGTTCTCGTCGATGGACTCCCAGGGGTTGCTCAGTGCAACCTCTTGCTCATAACCTGTGTTCGCTCTTTAGCTCATAGGCAAACAGCTGCTGGATTGTCAGGAGAATACTATGCTCCTTCTGCTGCCGGTTGCTATGGTGATCACTGACCTAAGAAATATGTAAATCACAACGAGACGATTCAAAGGATTTTTAGGAGAAAAAAAAACAAAAAAAAAAAAAAAACGTGGCATTTGCAAAATAATGACTGGCAGTGAGAGACAGGATAAACCTGAGGATATTCTTTTGAAAAATAACATATAATCACATTTTTTCCGGCCATGATCTGACAGTCATAAGTGTCGTAATTAGAGCTCCATCATTTATTTTAAAGGACCGCAGCTCATTTGGAAAGTTGATAAATGGAGGGGACGGAAAAATTGTGAAGATTATACTCTGAACAAATAAGCACTTTTAATCGCAAAAATAACACGTTCACCTTAGTCTTGTCTCAAAACACGGCAGCAACAGTCAGTCAGTCCTGACAAGACCGCTGCAGTTTGCTGATACTACTAGAGACGGATATGTGCTGGTCAGGGACCCTCCACAATTTCCCAACAGATTCTCATTAGGGACTATCAGATGACAAGGATGTCTGCTGCAGGACAAGGATGTTTTCCCACTGCAGGAACTGCGTGCACAACTTTTCTCCATTAGGCCCGAGTACTATCGTGATGAAAAGTGACATTGGATTGAATCCAAAAGGTGGACCTCTTAAATTTGCAGTGAACATGATCGGGGTCACGCCTACTGCCACTGCATTGAAGGGTATTCTAAGCCTATAAAAGTCACCCCTGCAAACGGCCCTCTTTAACAGTGAAGTAAATAAACGCCGGTCACTTTTAGCCCAAATCTCTTGTCTTGTATTTATTTTCACTCTCAAAACACAACGACAGGGGAATGGTGTGTGTGTGTGTGTGTGTGGGGGGGGGGGGAAAAAAAAAAAAAAACCCAAAAAAATTCCCCAAATTTTCCTTTGGAGC